>OX608079.1:120781935-120804435 GCA_951509765.1 Sphenella marginata | reverse complement strand
AATCTAAAAAAAAAAATATTTTAAAAATTAAAAGATAAAAATTTGTTTGTTTTTAAATTAAAAAAATAAAATTTAAATTAAAAATTGCATTTTATCAGTACACATTTTAAATTCATTTACGAACGTAAGTGTTAAAAAAAAGTAGTCGAAATAAGATTTCAATTATTTTTTTTTATTAATAAACAATATTTGCTCGGAATTCGATTAAGCAACAAATTTGATTAATCAAACATGAGTTTATTCGATTAATCAAACATCCCTCTTAAAAACCAATAAATACTCCTCTGCTAAGAACAATAGAAAACTGAAGTGTACACACGTTTGTATATTGAAAGGTCTAACAATCGTCACGAACTGCATTAAAAATTTAAAATACTTCACATTGAAATTTATTTGCATAGGGTTTCAACAATCAAAAGTACTTTAAAGCTGCGCGCAACAAACAAATTACATTCAAGTGCTTATAAAATTGCACGTATTGCATTTAAATATGTAGGTACGTATGAGCCAGAGATGGGCAAACTGTATTAAAATTTGAATGCAGTCAGCAAATCAGTAAACACTCAAGGTTGAGTGATGGTGAAATTACATTTCCATTAACAGTAATACTCGATCACGGAGTGGAACTACATTTGCTTTATCACTCAAACTCTACTGAAACTACTATTTTCATTATCATTCAACGTTGAGTTTGAGTGCAGTTACACGTTGATTAGCACTCAAAATTTACTTTAAATTGGAGAAACAGTTTTGAATGGAAAAAAGTGATATTCCATTAATGAAAATGTAGATAAATCTTCACTAAATATAAATGAGAGTGGTAATGAAGACAAAGTTACAGTAAAAATATATTTTAGTGCTAATTAAACTCAAACACAGAAAATGATAGTGGCACTTCCACTACAATAAAATTTAAAATGCTAAAGAAGAAAGGTCTACAGCTCAGCATTTACTTTCACTCCATTCAACACTCAAATTTTTAGTTAACAAAAATTTGAATGGCAATGGAAACTGCCCACCTGTGATTCTCAACGGTTTGAGTGTAATTAAGCACATAGATTTGCTATAAAATATTTGATGACTTCATAATGAACAATTAAAACTGCTACAACATAGATTAATTTTTAGCAAGTTTTAGAAAGCAAATGAGTCATTAAGCTCCTTTAAACAGCGAAATAAGGGGTAGACACGTTTTAGAAGTCAACTCACATTTTTTTAATTTTATTTTTTGCTACAAACAACAAAGCGCTTATTAACTAGGTAAGTGAAAGTATGGGTTTTTTCGGAGTTGCTATCGGTTAAATGATTTCTTTGTTTGTTTCCTTTCGGTGTTAATTAGCTGCGTATACTAAGACGGGATGTAGATTTCCGTCAGTGAAACTGAGTCACAGCCATAAACTCCACCTTTTCAAGCAAAAACTCACTAAATTCATTAAAGGTTTCAAATGCTCGCAACTGAGTAAATTATCTGGGTGTAGCTTAGTTAAATTGATAAGAGTACAGTAGTTACAAAAAGAAAGATCTTAAATGTGTTTGGAAACCAAAAAAGACCACAAACTTCCCCCTTTGTATTATTACATAGTAGAACACTTTATGTACAAAATGAGTGATTAATATTTGTTTGAGTGATACAGAAATCGCATGCGCAAACGGGTTAATTACTTAATTCGGTGTACAAGTTTATTAACTTCATTGGATCAAAAGCACAAAGCCAAAAGCACGCTGCCACCAATGCTATGGTCAACAGATTTGTTCAGTTATTTAAAGCGAGACAAGTGAATGGCGACAAAGAAAAAAAAAGCCACAAAATGTAACGCTGATCGATGCTGAGTAGACGCTCGCATGCTGGCTTTGCACTTGTGCTCAATAGACGCTGTCGAAAGTGTTTTGTTCAAGCTTGTTTATTGACTTTATACGATTAATGGTTTATTTACTTGGCAATGCTTTCAACTCGTTTTACTTATCTTTCCTTTTCCGTCGTTTTGTCGACATTAGGCTTATTGTACGGAGTTCGAACGTTTGATAAGTACTCCAACTGTAAACTACAAAATAACCATTTCAGTTGTATTACGAGTCAAATTTCAAATTCACTGAAAACTATCAAATTATTTATGTTTCATCGGTAAATCACAGATTATCTTGAGTCACAACGCAACAGTTCATATCATTGATATGATGTCACCGGTGCAGTGAAATAACTCCCAAATGAAATAACTCCCATGAAATAACTCCCAATGAAATAAGTCCCAATAAAAATGAAATAATTCCCAACTTTAATAAATGAAATAACTCCCAAAGAAGGAAATGAAATAACTCCCAATATTTGGTAGTTATTTCACAATGAAACCACAAGTCCCCAAATGAAATAAGTCCCAAAAAAAATGAAATAAATCCCAAATCAAAATTTGAAATGGTATATTTTTACAACATAATCAGTTACAATGAAATTTGAAAAATACAGGAAGTTAATATGTACATAGATATGTGAATGTAACAATTACATGAAAACCTGAATAGTGTTGTCGACCTTTTGACGGCAAATCGGACAGTTAAAGTTTTCTAGTCCTTCAGAAATACTCTTAGCATGAAGCATTAGAACACAAGCGTTGCATATTTTTAAATGTTTGCACGGCATCAATAGTACATTGGGCTCAACCTCCAAACAAATTACGCACCCAAAAAGCGAATTAATGTCAGTGACATTAAGACGCATGACCAAAAACGAATTAAAGTCAGTGCCCTTAATTCGTTTAATATTTTGACTTTAGTTCGCTTTGGACATGCGAATTAATGTCATTGAGGCAAAATTTGACTTAGGTCAGATCTTCAATTCGGGGCGTGATAGATGGTATTTATGTGCAGAACTCCTTTCCGCATTGGCGGCCTGCGGCCGCGCTTCAAAAAATAACCCTGGGCTACGCCATTCCAACTCCGGGTGTGTGCCATAGCCGTGGCTACCGCCACGGTGATGTCCTTCCGCGTGCCACGTTTCCCACTTTTCTACTTTTTTGGCTCAGCGTAATGTGCCATTACAACAACCACATGAAAATGACAGAAAATTGTGAACTTTAACTGGAAATAACTTTTGAACTGTTGAAAAAAATCTCATTTCAGATTCTAAATCTAGACATGGGTAATCGTTTACGTGGGGTACCGAGCGCTAATACACAACCAAAAATGTTGAGACGCGCTTTGGTCCCAGGAGCATGAATATAACTCCGCTGAACCAATATTTTTAGTAGTTTGCGAGATATTTGCAGTTAAAGTCATGTTCATGTGGTTATTGTAATCACATTACCCTGTGAGAAAAGAGTGGCACGCGGAAGGACATCACCGTGGCGGTAGCCACGGCTATGGCAACCACCCGGAGTTGGAATGGCGTAGCCCAGGGTTATTTTTTGAAGCGCGGCCGAAGGCCGCCAATGCGGAAAGGAGTTCTGCACATAAATACCATTGATCACGCCCCGAATCGAGGATCTGACCTAAGCCAATCTCAGATTCATTTTTTAAATTCCAGATTCTTGATATAATGATCATAAGTCGAAGGTGATAATGAAAAATGAAAATTTGGAATATAAAAAAAATGTACTGACTTTAGTTCGCTTTCGTACTGCGAATGAATGTCAATGACGTTAGTTCGCTAAAAATATTCCCCAACAAAAATGAAATAACTCCCATTAAAAATGAAATAACTCCCAATGCCTGGATTACAAGCAATGAAGTAAGTCCCAAAAAATGAAATAACTCCCAATTTCCAAAAATTATGAAATAACTCCCAAAGATATTTTATTGGGGATTATTTCATTTGGGAGTTATTTCATTATGAAATAATTCCCAGTTAAAATTATGAAATAAGTCCCAATGAATTGGGAGCTATTTCATAATGAAATAAGTCCCAACTTGCATGGAAAATATTTGGGAGTTATTTCATTTTTTTGTTGGGAGTTATTTCATTTGGGAGTTATTTCACTGCACCGATGTCACCTCCATAGTTATGTCACAATATGATATGACATCTGACTATATCATATTATCAATTCAATTAAATAAAATAAAACAAAATAAAATAAAATAAAATAAAATAAAATAAAGTATAATGAAATAAAATGAAATAAAATAAAATAAAATAAAATAAAATAAACAAAACAAAATAAAAATAAAATAAAAGTCAAATCAAATCTCTTAAAAACAAATTATTTAGTTAAGTTAGTTCTGATAAGATGCCTGGTATGGGTTCTCTCGCTACATTGTGTCATCCAGATGGAAAGCATACAGCCCATCACTCACGCAATCACTTTCCAATCAATCAAAATATCACTTTAGCTACTTCTGCCGCAGCGACAGCGACACCTCACTAAACACAAAATAATCTAGCAAAATGGAAGAGCATAACTACTGACTATTAACAAATAAAAAAGTTGTAGAGTGGATCGTCTAGGGAAGTGACGTCGCCAAGTTCATATCGCATCATTAATCATTACGAACGTAAAGAAAAAAATGAAATCAAAATGAAATAACATTGTATGATCACAACAAACAAAAAGAGGATATAAAGAAATAAAAGTAAACGACCCAAGGGAGACAGGGAGACGTAGCTCTTACACAGAGACCAATGACCTGCCAACAAATAAAAACTATTACACACCAAAGTCTAAAAACGAGTAGTTACATAAAAAAAAGAAGGAAGAAACACGGCGAGACACACATTTCACACTACATAGCAAGCGCGTTCGCGTTCAGTTCACTGCATTCTTAAGTTGCTCTGCGCATTGTGAGCGTGCGTTCTAGCTGGATGTCATAACTCTGCTAAAGCTCTTTCTCACACACGTGACGCAGTCTAACCACAAAGCCACACGCAAGTAAGTAGACTCGAAACGGAAACAAGTTTACTGCCTTTTGACAACAAACAATGCGAAAATGCGACCGGGAATGAGTGGGATGCGGAATGCAGAAAATTGAAGAGTGTCAAAAGAAGAAGGACGTGTGCATTTTAAAGGCTTAAAAAAAAAAAAAAAAAAAAAACAAGAAAAAAGTGAATGTATCTAGCACGGTTACTTTCGAAAGGCCTGCATTACAGGAAGTTGGTGAAAAAAAAATGTGCACTACAACAATAATAATAACAAGAATAAGTACAACACTTCTTGTGCAGAGCCTGACGCTTTAGATATTAAAAAGAAATAACCCGTACGAAGTCGTAAAGTGCATTGAAAATGGAATGTTGGAATGCAGACAGCAAAGTTCAAGACGCCTTGGTATGAGCATATCCTGTGCACTGTAAATACCTTGCCATAACTATTTCTTATGCATTCTTTGTTCATCCATCCTTTTCACATTTTCCACCTGACTAGCCAGAATACTGTCTGACAGCCCTCAAATGACAAAATATGCTCAGTAATGTGGCAGCAACTCCTCATCGAGCTTACAAATATACATATGTATGTAGATATGTAAAACGGTATGTTTTGACCAAGAAAAAAAAAAGTTGTATTCAATTTAATATTATGAATTAAGGTCAAATCGTAAAAGTGCACTTAACTCGTGCCAAGAACGTTACATACAAACATACACATTGTGTCAGTCTAATAAATATGCATACATATACATATATGTAAATATATAAATGGTTATAGTTATCCCGAAAGGAATTGTGGCACTAGTCTTCATTTCGGTCACTCATTATATCTCCGAAATAAGTTCACCTTTCGTTTGATATCCATATTGTAATAACACATATTTGGTCACCCTGATCCACACATTGGGGCCAGATAATTCCGAAACCGGCAAAGTTATCGAAATAAGGTATATCTTAAGTATTAAGTTAGAGATCTAGGTGTGTAAAGGTGAAAGTTGCATTCAATTATATTCACCAGTTTTCAAATGATGCGCGAACAAACATACAGACAAACAGCCGCAAATTCTATACTGTTGCTTTGAAAAATAGAGAAAGAAAAAATCGCACACTCTAATGTTCGTACATATATGGAATTTCATATGTACAGTAATTAAGTGACTCCATTTTGGCGCCGTAGCTTCCTAGTGCCTGTGAAATTCAATGAAAGAAATCCTTCAAGTACTTAGGAGCATGACAGCTATTCTGGAACAACGCAATGAAAATTGGACCACTTTTTTATGTGAAAGAGGACTACTTTTTGGGTACTCTTATACTCTTTAAAGAGTATTCTTTTCGGTACTCTCGTTTTTCACAGGGTGCGTCCGCAATCATATCAGGGTTCGTAATTCCTTTAACTGTTTTAATTTATTTTAACTTTTCTAAAATTGTCATTACTAAGTAATTTTTATTTCATTTTTCGCCTCTATTTTTTACTTTACTTTGCCCCACCTTTTCCTTTTATATTCCTAACTAATACCTCCTTTAATTTTTAACTATAGTTCTTTTGGCAGTTCTTGTCGTTGAGTTTGAGTTTAATAGCAAAAGTTTGATGCCTGTCAACTATCACAATCAAAAATTGCTATTGTCTTCAAAGCATTGAGCTCCTACAACTCCTTATCAAAGACGTTAGTGTTTTCATTTCTGTCATTTTGTATTCGATCAAACTCCAAATCCTTCCCTCAAGTTTTTAGTCTACATCCAGAAAATGTGAAAAATATGAGTCTCCATTTTTGCATACAAGAAACAAAGCGATTCTCTGAAGTTTTCCTTTAATCAGGAAAAGGTAACAAAATTTGTATGCAAAGATGTGATAAAAGCGCGCAAGTGTAGGGAAGTGTGATATATGATACCGAATCTGTCTGCTTTGGTTGCTCTTTTTGCCTTTTTACTTGCCGACAAGGCGAAAGGCAGACAGTCAGAAATTGAATAGGGTGCATTCCACAGTAATTGATACAAACCGAACTTGTTTTAATTTAACTAAAAATTGACATTTCCTACAAATTACAACTAACACAATATACATACAATAAAGAAAAAAATATAAAACAATAATAAAAAATAATAAAAAAATATTAAAAATTAAAAAAAAAAAAATATGTAAAATAAAATTTATGTATATAAAAAAAATTATATAACAAAAATAAAAATAAAAAAAAAACATTTAAGAAAATTGAATATAAGAACTTAATCATCAAAAAAAAAATTAAAAATCTTTGTAAAATAATAAAAAAGAAACAAAAAAATATATAAAAATTAAAGTCAATTAAATATCGAAAACTAAAAAAAATATTTGAAAAAAATTAAATATCAAAAAATAACATGAAAATTAAATGTACAAAAATTTTAAAGAAAATAAAAAAAAATAGCACGTTTTGTTGTTTTTTCTGGTAAATGTATATTGATCCTTAAATTTATATTCAAATTTTAGTAAGCATTTTAAAACTAAAAGTAAAAAATAATATAAATACATAACAGCACTTAAGCTTGTTTTTGACAGTGTTGCCGTATAGCGTAGAGTTTTAAACTAAAACAAAACACAATATAAAAATAATTTTAAACAAGTAAGGAAAGGGCTGTCTTCGGCTGTGCCGAAGGCTTTATACCTTTCATGAATACGCATATCTTTTTTAAGTGTCCTACATGGCCAAACCACATTTATCGGAGCAATCGGTTATATGGAAGCTATATGTTATGTTACTCCGATCTGTATGATTTTCATTATACACATCACATTTATAATAAGTAAAAACCCTGCAAAATTTTACGTTCCTAGTTTATTAACTGCAAAATTTATAGCCCAAAACCCATTTATCGAAACTATCGATTATATGGGAGCTATGTTTTGTTGGTCCGATCTGAGTGATTTTCACTACACAGGTTACAAATATAATATGTACTAAACGTACGAAATTTCGCTCTCCTAGCTTTTTGATTGCAAGAGTTATAGGCCAAAACCCATTTATCGGAACAATCGATTGTATGAGAGCTATGCGTTCTATTGGTCCGATCTTACTGGTTCCGACAAATGATTAATATAATACAAAATGGCGGCTCCATACCAAATTTCATCGAGATATCTCTAAAATTGAGGGACTAGTTTGCGTTCAAACAGACAGACGGACAGACGGACGGACGGACGGACAGACGGACATGGCTAAATCAACTCAGCTCGTCGCCCTGACCATTTCGGTATACTTAATGGTGGGGCTATCTCTTCTTCTTCTCATACTTACAAACATCGGACCAAAGTTATAATACCATTTCATGTTCATGAAAGGTATAAAAATATATTTACTTTTAAAGCTGGCTTGCGGTCCGAAAATTTTCATTGAAAACGTAAATTTTTTTTTTTAATGTTTTAAAAATATAGAAAAAGTTTGAACAAAAAAATATTAGAGAATTAAAAACGCTTGATTGTTTTAAGTAAATTCAAAACAAAATACATAAAAAAATTTCTAAAAAATTTTATAAGATAATATAAAAAAAATTAAGCAGAAATAAAAAAAATATATTACATATACATAAATTATTCTAAAAATTTTAAACGACGTTTATTTTCTTCATTTCAACTAATTGAAAAATTATTAGTGTTTTCGTATAACCTTTATGTAAATTGCCTTACCGACGATAAACCGACATAAACTTTCAGTTAGAAAATTGTCGCTCAGAATAAGTCCGTAAATGCCACCCCCATCACCATGGAATGAGCCATGCAAAATGGTAAGTTCAACAGCACACATTTTGTTCTTTTACTTGTTGAAAATTTAGTACAAATCTACAACAAATAACCAATACGAATGCACATGCAGTAGAGCCTTATCAAGATTAAAATATGCATTCCAGTTTAGGGGATGACTTATAATGAAACAGCTTTCACTTTCTTTCGTGCTTTTAGAATTTAAGAACCGCGCAATACAAAATATGTTTCCTGAAAACCTCCTTTCGGTGTAAACAACTTTACTACATTGGTTTATATAATATTTGCATTAAAACAAGTCTATTCACAGGCGGATCCAAGTGGGGTTATTCGGGTCCAAACCCCCCTTCGGAATCCAAAAAGTCATATTTTTAAGGAGCTGTGAATAAAAGATGCCAATAAAATTCATAAAATTGGAATCCCGCTTCCGAAAACTCTAGATCCGCCACTGAGTTGGTAGTCTTGCATATTGAATTTTGTTCGAATTTTCGAAAATCAATTTGTTGATTTTTATGTCAGCTATCACTAATCATGCTTGACAGACCATAAAATTTATGTGTTTTATTCGTATGCAAGAAAGATTAAAATAACTAACACAACAACATTTGAAAGGGTCTGATGAAAAGGGGTATGGCAAAATGAGAAATGGTTTTCGATTTGCGTTGTCTTCTACTCTAACAAAATCACACTACCCACTTTCAAATCGAAACTTTAATATTTGCTTGAATATAATTTTAAAGCACCACCAGGTACCCCCTTTGCAACCACTTTGTCCAAATGCATTAGTTTCTACTTTTACTTAGTAAATAGTTAGATTTTAACATTTGCATTTGCGGTTATTTGGCAGCAATTTGTTGCTTTTATTTTTAGTTGACTCATATTTAGGTCAGCAGCATCGATTTATACCTGCAACAACAAAACGTTTAAAGCTGCAACGGCAAAATACTAGCTACAACAACAAAAGCGAGCAAGAAAAGTAATAACTATGTACGAACAATGTGGCATAGATAAATATTTACATACAAACATATAATGGGTGCGCCCTTGCTTTCCAAAGGGTGTGTAGCTCCGTACTCGCCCTAGTTAAATGTTTTTAAAATAAAAGCAAAAAGTTTTCGCCGAGCAGAAATTTGTAAAAACTTGGAAATGAAACAGCTGTTGGCTCTTTTTACTGGCTAAAGCTGAAAGTTTAATGTTTTTGTTGTTGTTTTGCTATCTCATGATCAGCTGTTTTTCACTTGCTACACTAGCTTTGTTCGCGTACATTCAAATTTTTAAAAACTTTATAAAATTTTTACTAAGAAAGTGTTCGCGTACACTAAACACTTGCAGCGAGGGAGCGCATTTTGACATTTCGTTGACAGAGAGAGCTTCAAGTCTTTACTGTGGGAATTTCACTCCGTAAAAATTGTAAGTGATAAACAGCTGATCGTGACAACAGAAAGCAACAACAAAAATAAAAAAAATTTGAACTTTTAACCAATCAAAATGTCACCTTTATTTTTACAATAATTTAATTGAACTTTTCAGGTCAATGCACGCACAGAAGCTGCTATCAAAGGAAGCAAAAACAAACAAAAACCAAAACAACCCGATTTATATCTAGCTTCAGACTTGAGTGCAAGACTTTATTATCGCCGCAATACAAAAACAAAATTTTGACAATAAATCCAAGCAAATAAGTCAATAAAATTTACAACAAAAACAGCTAGACAACCCAAATAAATATTCGCAGAATCGTAATAAACATCGAAAATAAAGCAAATGGATGCTGCATTGTGTGGATTATCTACTTGGACTACGAGTGTTTGTGGTATTGTTGTTGTTGTGGTATTTGTTGACCTTAGATACAGCAATCGAGGTGTTTATCTACATGATTGTGCGCCTTTGTCAAAGGTCAACGCGAGTTTATGCTCACTGTAGATATTCATGTACGTATGTACGTGATTTTCAATTGAGTTTTAGACTCTTTGCAATGGATAATGCTCACTCCACCTCACTTCCACTTCCCACCAGACTGAAAGCGAGAAAGTGCATGCTTGCTTTTACATATGTGTGTTTACTTGTACTAAGCAATTAAATTTTCAAGTAAACAAAAACAGCAAGTCAGCAACATGTGGACAATGGAGAGTAGAGCATGTGATTATGGCAAACAATTTAATCAGTAAATTGTTTTGAAAATTTGTAAATATTAAACAACAACAATAATTGAACTAACAACCCCAACAAGAGAAAACAAAACGATAAGAAAAGTAGCAAAGAACAAAGCAGTTATTAAACAACAACAACCATACGAACAGGTATTATGAAATGAAGCAACGCGACGTTCCATGCGGCTAGCAGGTATTCTACAGATTTATTGTTGTTGTTGCTGCTGCGGGAGCTGCTTTGGCTAGCTGTATAAGCGCTCAGTTCGTACATCAATCAAACTTTCGTGTTTTGCACTCAATTGCCAGTTAGCAGGCCATAAATGAGTTAAAAAAAGAAAGAGCTTTCGAACAGCAGAGATGTAATTAAATTAACGACCGCATCGCTATTCGTTAGCGGTTATGAGCGCTATACCAGAGATTTCAATAAACGCAGGTCATTGCCGCCACGAGAATTGCTTCAATTTTATTTGGTGGTGTACCGATTAGCAGACGCAGGTCAATAGTCGGCCAGAGTTAATGTTAACTGGTGGGTTATTTGGGCAATAAATTGAGAGCGGAGAGAGATTAGGTAGCGAAAAGAAAATGTTACTCACTAGACTGGTTTTTTTATTAAAAAAAATGTTATTAGAAAAGAACAATCAGAGTTGAATGATGAGCACTGATGAGCTCTCCCTCTTTCCTCATTCCAGAAGACAAGAGTCCGACACTTGAATCAAGTAAAAGCCGTCTAACCGAGTCGACAGTTCCACACCTTACAAGCACTTCACAATAGTACAAAAACATTTGAAGCAAATCCAACAGCTCGTTCGCAGTTCTCCTAAACAGAAACGAGATTTGATACGACAACTGCTTACGTTAAAGGGTAATCGAAGGCAGTCCAAACTACAATAAAAATAAACATACAAAAATATGTATGTACATATGTACAGCGGTTTTGAACAAGAAATACACAGAAAAGCAGTAAACAACAACAACAACCAGCAGACAACCTACTTGTAGATACATAATTATCATTAAATTCATTATTTGATTGCTTTGGGCATTGGAAAAGGTCAGATTTGTATGCATACATGTCGATATGTTTATATACTATATATGTAGATGTATGCACACTTACATTAGGATGATACAAAAAAAATATTTTTTTTCATTTCTTAAAATTTAAGTTTGTAACTAAATAAAAATATATTTAAAAAAAATTACATTGGTTTATATAGCTTCTTAAAATAAAATTTCTAAACAAATTAAGTGTCATGGGTTCATAATAGAACAAATTAGTTTTCACCCAGCTGAAACTTGTTAGCCTAATAAATAAAGCTTTTATAAAACAGTCTAATGTACACAATACAAATACTTGACTTTTAACACACAAAACGTAGGATATTTATAAATAAACCGCAGTATCCATCCACAAGATGAGCAACAATCCATGTAAAATTGTTGAGAGGAGGGGTAGCAAGTAAAAGAATTTGAGAATGGAATGAAAATAAATTGGCAGTCGAATGAATTGGGAGCAATGGCGAACACAAGTTGAGGTTTCGGAATACCAAAATATGAATAAAACCGAAAAAATTTAAAATAAAATACACACAACAAAACTTTAGGAAAAACAAAATGCAAGCAGCAACAACACAAAAAAATATAGAGTGATTATCGGCAAGAAATGGAAGAATTTATAAAAAACGGAGAAAGAAGTACAACCCCTACAGGCGCTTAGCGCTTAATATCAGAAGATATGTATGCTTGAACAAGCGACGCTAAAAACTAAATTGTAAGATTTTCACATTTAAGGAACAAGGGGGTTTTAAATCTATTTGTGCTGATTGCTGTGGAAAAATTACTTGTTTTACACAAATTAGGAAATGTATTTTTATTAGTATCTAATAAATCAATAAATATAAATACTACATTTATATATGTGCACATGTACAAAAACTTATTTATATTTACTTACTAATTTTAAATTTCGAAATATGTACATTTATATATAAATTGATATTTAATACCATCATAAACATTTACATTAGAAATAGTAACCATTACTTGTGAACTTAATTGTATTGATGAGCATACATACATATATCAATTGCGACTTTGATATACATAACTATTAAACACACAAACAATTAACATAACTAATGTGCAGTTTACTGCAGGGCAAGGAGTATAAACAACAAGGGTACTAACAAAAGCTTCGTCCAAACATTGCCACAAAAAAGTGGAAGAAACCTTTTCGATGTTTTACAAGAATTTAGAAGGTAATAAAATTGAAAATGAGTTCTCTGCTGCTCAAATCGCTCGGACACTTGAAGTAATTTTTGTGTTAAAAAAGTCTCCCTCAGATCAGATAAAAGGTTTATTTGTGCCGTGAGAGGATGCCAGGGTTTGGTCTGCTTTGTTTTACTACCGGTTGTTGAGCAAGAAGTTTATCTACTCATGACTTTAAAAATCGTAGGTGATTATGCTTCTGGAATAAATATTAGATGGTTAGTTTGAATTGATATAAAAGACAATTAGCTTACCATAAATGCTTCCAGAACCTAAAATAAACTTGAAATATCTTTAACAGCGAACTGGACAAAATTGTTGTGGTTCATGCTGAACATGAGCGGTTTTAAGTTAGTTGAAGGTTATCCTGAGTAATGTGTTTGGAAACTTGGGAATGCAATAAAGAAACAATGATACGAAAGTAATTGGGTTTTCTCTTCATATTAGCAAAGCGAACTTTTGTTAGTCCCTTAGCAAGCAAGTCTGTCGGCATATCGTAGACGCAGTTTCTCAAATCGCTCATAGACCTTAATTTGTTGACACGATGGGACAATAGCACCAATTGTGAGCAAAAGCTAGCAAGGCAAATTGCTTTATTGCACAAAGCACTACATCGCAACACTGATAAGAGAATAAAGAGTGTTTTGCCAATTTATGCATGACGATCGTAGGTAAATTTTGTTTTTTTTATGTAACTACATATGAATGTGTTGCTGATGTGATTGAACTTTAAGTTAATCGCATTAAAATGTAATTTGATAATATAAATATTTCATTCATACGTCAATCATCGTTGCTGATGTCCAGTAGCCAACTAAACCGGTCTCAGATGATGTTTCATTGCAGTTTCAAATAGTTGTGCTCATTAAGGGAGGTCCCTCCACAGCTGGAGATCGGCTTTGGATAAAGTAGATCAACTTTGGGTAGTCAAAAAGGGCGAGACGTCTCAGTTGTGAGACTGGTTTATAAAGGATTTACAGCTAAGAACCTCTTGTAAACCTATCTAATTTGCTAGAAGCTATACGCAGCTAAATTCTGATAGGATTGTATACTGCTTATGACATTAATTCAATAACGATTGCAGTGGATACATTTTTTGACCTTTCATTTTCCATTCCGGGATGTGTTGTACCTATCCGGTGATTACCTTAATCTTTATTTTATAAATAAATTAAATTGTTAAAAATTATGAAATTATGAACCAAAAGCTCTCTACGTTAACCCAGAATTCACATATACAATACATATTTATATTCAGTATCTAAAGATGTACATATTTTTAGGTACATATGTGTGGATCCTTATCAAACTTACCGTTTCACCATTTTGTTGGTCACTCCAGAATTATTTTCCTGTAGAGATCCAATATCGTCGGATTTATTATAATCCAGCTTTGAAAAAATTTTTATGCGCCGGAAATTAATTTTGAAATATTTTTAAAATGCACCAAATTGCTTCAATATTTCAAGTTTTTGTGCTACGGGCAGAAATGTGCAATAGAATCTATAATTTTAAAATATATTCTAGATGCACAAAAGGAGATATTTATTATAGAACCGATTTTTTACTTGCAACGAAAAACAGCTTTAAAGATTACAATTTGGTTGTGCTTTTCAATTTGGTATTTGTGATTTAAAAAACTAAGCAAAATGTTCTTATGCAAGTCGGGACGGGAACCGAAAACAGATCAGACTTATAACTGACGAAGTTCTTAACGGCAAAGCTGCCCATAAAATGTCGTGAGAACGATTGGTTCTCGATACTTTTAAGTTCCTAATGTTATGTTCTTGTATATGAACCCATGTATCTAATAAGACGAAGGAAAACTGTAAGTTAAGCGTGAGAACTAAAAGGGGAATGTTAATTCAAGTTCATGAAGTTAACATATCCGTGATTCGGAGAGGGAATTGCACTACGTCAAACTTTGCACCAATGTGTGGTAGTGGGCAAGCTTTACCAGAGCTAAGGTAGGTGTTATTAGCCCTGCATAGCTCAGCTAATATTTTCAATGAATCTGCTTGGTGGGCACACCACAACAATCGCTTAGAAGCGTAAAACTATACAAAACTTTTTGCGTCTTTGTACTTTTGTTGTCCTATTTTATCTGCTTCCCTTATCGTCACTGGTCTAAGAGATATCAAAAAAATACAAATTATCTAGTTCGCCCCTTAACAACTTCACACCTACCCCGCTAACATAGCCCTTAATAGCTCAGCCAACGCCATCATTCTGCCGTTCCAATCTACCACCACCACAATCACAGGGCGCCACAATCTTACAGACATTGCGGGGGGCAGTCCGCGTAGCAGACAAAAGTGTTTCGCTGGCGTTGGTACATGTTCTTTCATAAATTCTATTCATTCTGCTTCTATAGTTGTTCCTCTACATATCAACTCCTCATGCATCGTTTTCCATTCTCTGCTTGTATACATATTTCTACTTCTACCATTCAATGTTGGTTGCAATGCATTGAAATAATCTACGCTTCTTTTTAGCTGTTTTTCGCTGACAAATACGCCCGTATCGTTGCTTGCCTTTAAATTCAATTAGCATCGAAAGCGCAGCTACACCAAATTTCTGTGTTTCATTTATTGAATCCACTTTTCAAAACATCTAAATTGTACTCCACATCGCAGTGTATCCTTATGTAGCAAAATTCCAACGAGCTCGAATACAAAAGATTTTGGCTTTTTTTCACTGCCAACACGACCGGAAAATCGTTATTAAATTACACTGCAGCAGCTTCAATTTGTATGAGCGAATATAATGTGAGAAAAACACACACGAAATTGCAATGGGAGGAATGCAAATGCACTTTTGCTCGTTCCTTTTATTTCAATAAATTTTTACTTTGTTCTTCACCTTTTTTAATTGCTTCACTTCTTTTTACTTCCACTTCATTTCCGAATTTATTTGCAGTGCGTTTTGAAGATCCTTTCATGCAATTTTTTTCGCTTCTTGCTTTAATCGGCTTAAATGATTTGCTTTGCCCCCGCTCTTGTATGGTTTATCGAAAAACGTGTGCTATATTTATCTTTTCCACACAATTTTACAAAATATGCACATTTATTTTAATTTAAATGCACTTTTCTTCCTTTTTGAAAAGCGTACACAACATCGATTTGCGTTAACACAACTCCGAAGAAAATTAATAACTGAAACGAAACTTCACCACACAAATTAAAACGAATGACAATTGCATCGTTTTCACCACACGCATTTGTTTGACGTTTGGTATATGGCTGCGTTCACAGTTACACACAACAGACAGGGTTGATATCACGCGTGAGTTATTTTGGAGCATTCAGTAATTCGGGGAAATTCCTCAACGAGCTCGTAAATGGAAAATTGTGTGGCTAAGAATAATCGGCGATTAATTTGACAGCTAACCGTACCAACTACTTCAACTAAGCTCCATTTACCGGCTTTTATGAAAGCAGCGCTAAATGTTTTATTCTGAAAGCATTGTTATTATTGTAGCAGTGACCTGTATTAGAGCTGTTTGATGAGCGACAACTCAGCTGCTAATCAGGTCTGAGGAAGATGAGCACATGTACTGCCAAAACACAGTTCTTCCAAGAATGCATTGTTTCCTATTCTTGCGCTATTAAAAAAACACCTGCGTAAATATTATTTAAATTTAAACAAAAACAATATGGACAATCGGTGTAAACTAAAACAAGTTGTAAGCTAAACAAAGATGACTGCATACAAAGCGTCTGGCAAGGCCAAACTCAGGGTTGCTGCATTAAGCATTTATATTTCTCATGAAGTGAAAGTTTAACGCTAGATGACGCGAAGTACTTTTCTACGTAGCACCGTAGCCCAATTGACGACACGCAAAGCGTGACATAGGAAAACAGCAACAAAAATTTCTTGCTATTAACCAATGCAAACAGTAACAGCTGTTTAGTTTGTAAATTTTTGAAAAATACGGCTCAGCGGAAACCAAAAAATGTATGCATTTCGCAGTTGCGAATAGCCAAATAATTTCCAATAACTCCCAGGAAAGTAAACAACGCAGCATATGCCTTCCGGTAATTCTTTACGACCGTACGTAACTGATAATACACCTACAAAAATATCGAGAGACGTATCAAAAGACGCGTTTTGACCTCTGTAACAAGAATCCGAAACCAATATTTTCAGTAGTTTGCGAGATATTTGCAATCAAAGTTCAGAATTTTCTGTCATTTTCATGTGGTTGTTGTAATCACAAATTACACTGTGAGAAAAGTGTGGGAACGGTGGGATGTTGCCACCGTTCAGGGCAACCACCCGGAGTTGGAATGGCGTAGCCCAGGGTTATTTTTTTAAGCGCGGCCATAGGCCGCCAATGGGGAAAGGTGCTCTGCACATAAAAAACACTGAACTAAAATATTTCTTTTCCGGTTTCGGATTTTTCTTACAGAGGTGCATTGAAGGTGTATTAACAGTTACGTACGGTCGTAAAGAATTATCCGCAACTCGACCGGTGCCATCGGAGCTCCATGCACATTTCGGCATGAATGTATCTTTTTTGAGTGGTTCACAGCTAAATTAATTTTTGTTTATCTTTGAGATTTTTGTTCAATTTTTATGTTTGTTTTCATTTTTTGCTAGATGTCAAAATGACAGAAAACATATCATTGTGACAGCTGAGCTTAAAGCTTTGTCTGTGTTCACTGAGATTCATCGTTGTACCCATTTCGTGCAAAGCTTGTATACCGAATACCCAATGCACCCTTCTTACTTATGAAAACCTGCTTAACCAATGGCCAATACATCGAAAGAAAATGTATTTGAACCACCAACAGGTTAAATGTTTGGACTTTTGTTACAGAGGTCAAAAAGCATATTTTTGGACGTGTAATAGCAGTTACGTACGGTCGTATAGAATTACCAAATGGGTCATGGTCAAATTTAAGTCTGGAAATTCCAAAATTTTTGCTTAATAGTGATCAGCTGTTAAAGAGCGCAGTGGGGCATTTCATAGAGAGAGGAAAGTGCTGACTTGTGCTGAGAAAATTGCACTCAGTAAGACTTGCAAGTGAAACCCAATAGATAACCGTGACATAGAAACAAAAACAACAAAAACTTCAAATATTGAGTTATCAAGCAATAAAACAAAAATGAGCTGTTAATTTTGTTTCCAAGTTTAACCAAATTCCTTTAGATCCAAGTTTAGCGATATTCAAAATTGAATTGATAATTATAAAATATTACCCATCAAATATTGAGTTGTGATTAATTGCTCGTTATTATGACCGCTAGACTAAAAAAAATAAAAAATAAAAAAAGCAATAAATCGAGAGCATAGTCGTATTCCCCTGTCATGTCTTTGATGTATCAAACGCCGGCACTCTTCTCCATTCTGGGTCTAGCAAAACACAAACGAAGTAAATCTCTTTCATTTCCAATTTCATTTTCGTTTTCATTGATTTAAATCGTTGAGAAATGAGGAAACATTATTTATTTTTATCTCCCACCGAGTAGTACGAGTATTTACATTAGTAATTTAGCAAAACGATATGAGCGAAATGAAAATGCCAAGAAACGCCTGAAAGATGCTTTCACCCAATTGACGCAAAGGCTACGCTGCACGCATACATACAGAGATTGTAAAAAATCTCAAAAAGCTTAATCTCAAAAACGAAATTATTCAAAAAACAAGTAAAACTGTATGCCGAGCCATTCTTGTTTTTTTTTGGGGGTTTTTTTTTTTTGAAATCTAGCTTAATAGAATTAGAGATGTAAAAGAATGCATTCTTTTGTGAGTAATTATTCATTTGATTTAACGCAAAAGGATTGCAGCCATTTTTTGAATTCTTTGACTGCGATTTAAAAATGAAGTCACCATTCAGATTTCATTATGCGACTTGGAACTCTTTTCTCATTAATTTTTTGGTTATTCATGTATTGCATTCATTGAATAAAAAGTCTGACTGAAGTCATTTGGAGTCATATGGAGTCATTTAAAGTCAATTTACCTAATTTTAGTGACTTCGCTCAAAAAATTAAGTCAGTAAGCGACTTTTCCAAATAACTTCAAAGTCGTGACTTCAAAAAGACTTCAGACTTAATTTTTTCTTTATTTAGTCAAAAAGAGAGTCAATGAGTGCATTCGAAATTTTAAATCATTGAATAAGACTTCAGTTGATTGAATTCGCATATGAATGCATTCTTTTAAAACCCTGAATAGAATGCTTAGTTCGTTGCCATGTAAAATTCAAAAATTACGAATTTTTGAGTTAGCTCTCTTTGGGCCTAGGTGTGCACACACATAAACATGTACGCAAGCATTTTGATATGAAGGAAACGGTATTGTCTCGTAGAGCACTTCGGCTCTTAGCCGCTACTGAGAGCTTTTCTATAGCCCATATTTTAAACAAGAAAAGGAAAGATTTTCTTTTTTGTAACAATTTTGAAGTGTATTCACGGCTATTTCAAAATGCAAAAATCAGAAAAGTTTTGGGCTACGGTGAGAGCACACGGCAATATTCAATAGAACGGCGCGTCGGTTGTTGGTTTTGAAACAATAAAACGGGTGGGTATATTGAGTGCGTTAGAGGAGAGACGCAAGAACGCAAGAACTTTTCAATATTTTTTTGGAATGAACGGGGGCGAGTGGGTGAATTTCAAAATAAAAATAAAAAGTTTGTGAAACTAAAAAGTGAAGAAGCACGATTTACTTGGCATTTAAAAAGCGTTTACACAACACTTTTGCGTTGCAATTTAACCAAAAAAAAAAGAAAAGAAAAAACAAATTTATAAATCGGTTTGAAAAGTTTTTGAATAATTTTTTAACTAGTGCGAAACTGGAAATTATTTGTAATATGGAACAGTCGATTTTTCGTAGCTTTTGTACATGGATAATTATATAGCTATGGGTATAAATACCTACAAATAGATATATAAATCTATATATGTTCTTGGGTGCGTTTGTGTATGTGTTGGTGTATGCTGAAAGTGCACAAAAATTTTCAATTTTGAAATTATTCAGCTTTTACTTTGGCTGCTTTGTGCTTTTTTTTTTGTTTTTTTTTTTTTCTGCTGTTATTATTGTTGTATTAAATGGAGAGAATTTATGGTTTGTTCTAAAAGTGGAAAAACTGTGTATTTTTGTATGCGAATACTTACTTACACGCGTATTTATGTAGCACAACGCAGCAAACGTTGAAAAACAGTTTTTGAAAAATCGGCGAAAGTACAAACCCCAAAAAAGTGAAAAGCAAAAAGCAAAAAAAAAAAAACAAAATAGGCAAAGTACGCACAAGTAGAATTATCTCATTTTAAGTGAAAAATGTATTGAAATACATTGGGAACACAAAAAAAAAAACAAAATTAATGGCAAAAGAGAAGAATATGTTAAAAAATTAAAAGTGAAAGTTCGTTCGCTATCAGCTTAATTCGTGTGCTTAAAACTTGCAGAAATATGTTGGCGAGAAATCATACACCTTTAAGCTAGCAACAACATTTGCTCTGATTTGTGCATAACGGACCAGTTTGTATAACGGTTTTTTTTTGCCATAAACAGTATACTGGCAAAACAAAAACAGTATGTAGACTATGGTCTTCATCGAAATTGTGGAAAATATTATTTATCAATAGTCGTTTTCTATTTGTAAACATTTAGCAAATTGTGAATAAAATAAGAATCACAAAAAAAAATTTTTTTTTTTAAAATTTGAAATTTTCTTTACAAATGAAATGTGAACTTGTCGCTTGCGAGATAGCAAACAAAATTGCGGAGTGTTTATAATGTTTACTGTTTGCTTAATTTTTGTGTGTGAAAAGATTTTCTTAAGCAACCCAAGAAAATATGACTAGCAATTAAATGAAGAAGAAAAAAGGCCTTTGAATGAAGATTTTATGATTTGTTAGTAGCTTTGTTCGCGTACAAAACTTGCAAAAAGTGTAAGTAAAGAGAGAATGACGTAAAACTCTTTCAAAACGCAAAAAGTAAAAAAGTTTCCACCGAACAGGAGTCAGTAAAGACTTGCAGTAAAAGCAGCTGTTGCCATTTTGATTGGTTGAAAGTTCCAATTTTTGTTGTTGCTTTCCGTTGTCACGATCAGCTGTTTATCACTTACAATTTTTATGGAGTGGAACTCCCAGAGTAAAGACTTGTAGCGCTCTCTGTCAATGAAATGTCAAAATGAGCTCTCTCGGTGTAAGTGTTTTGTGTAAGCGAACACTTTCTCAGTAAAAATTTTTAAAATTGTAAGGTACACGAACAAAGCTAGTCTCTTGTAATTTGTCTTACCAGCTGGTGAGGTTTTCCAAATTGGCCACACAGCAAACTTTTACGCTATGAAATCGTTTATACATACATATATATGGGGATGATTTCTATTGGAATTTTTTTAAGGACATCTTTTATGTATGACTTTTTCACAGTTGCATCAGCTAAATGGTTGTCCAAGTAATCTCTGATCATCAGTCATCTGTCTCTTCTCAACAAACTTATTGGCGAGAAAAACCGGCTTTCAAACGTCAATCAAGATTTTGAGGTTATATTGAAAAAACGTTTGAATTGTAATCGACCAGATATGCTACCCAAATTTTGATCATAAACATATCCACACCAACAACTATATTCTGAAAAAGTTCAACCAAATTGTTATATGATCTATGTATGTATGTATGTATGTTTTTTGTAAAAAAATAATACGAGCTGAAGCCGCCCAACGCCTTTCCGGTGAATGCAATTCGTGACGTTTGCATGCGCCATGCACTTTCCGAAACAACATTTAAATATTGAAATGCATTTCAAAACATTTGCAAAACACGCACGATCAATAGTTGCTCGATTTGTAAATCACATTTTCCACACGTGGACTAGAATTGAGTTATCGTTTCCAAATTCCTTTTTCAATTTCTTTTTTGCATTTTATTTGTTTTATGCATACATATTTACGAAATACTGAGGGTATGTTTGATTTTACGGCCACCAAAATACTGATTCTTCACATTGTTTCGCATAAGTTGCTCTGGGCAGTTTGTGTTTATTTTTTTATTCTTTGCTACAATTTGTTAGCGTACAAAGTCATATTCGGCGCTGATTTAAATAAACATGCATACATACTTATATACATATGTATTTGGGTGTGTATTTGTATATTCAACGCATTTTCCGCAATACTTTTCCAGTTCTTAACTCATGTTTCCCACTTTGTAATAATTGCGAGGAAATGAGGCCAAGTATGTAGCTGCCCTGCAGGAAATGCGAGTAAAATGTGAACATCAAAGAGATTAATGACAACGCAACTATCGTCAAGTTAAGAGAGGAGGTGATGGCAACTACATAAGTAGTTTTTAGTGTTTGAAGTAGTTACAAAAGGTTTGAGGTTATGTGGAGCCATGGCGTATGAGCAACTTTTCTCTATAATCAAAGCTGGGTAAATTTAGTTCCATTACAATTACAATTACATTCCGCAGTAATTGGGAAAAGCAATCAGCTCCTTTGCCCCACACAAAATAGATTATATTTGAATTCCTCACCAAATTTCCAA
>OX608079.1:120564435-120779435 GCA_951509765.1 Sphenella marginata | reverse complement strand
AATTACGTGAATTTGCTCAACGAAAAGGTGAGAAAATAAAAACAAACAATTTAATGAATATGAATAAGAGACAATAATAATAATCACGCGCCCACTTTTCCTACTTTACTTTACTTCACACACACATGCAAACATACGAACATCAACATACATGCATGTATGTGTGCAGATGCGAAATGTCAAAGAGGCGCGCAACACACGTCTGCAACAAACGCGCCAACAACAAGCACAACAGCAACAGCAAATGCATGAGCACGAGCACGATCCATACTCAGACACCGAAGTGGATGTGGAAAAATCAATTGCGCTCATTGAACTAATATTAGGTGAGCCTGCGTCGACGCCAGCGCCCCCAACACCAGCACCCACTTCGCTCAGCTTTAGTAATTTCAGTGCTTTCGCTAGTGGTAGTAGCAATCCTTCATCGATCAAGCGAGGCACACTCAAACTGTGAGTATGAAAGACAAGAGCAAACACCTGTTGAGAGTGAAAACACCAGTGAGATAACGAGTGAATGTGCGCAAAATGCAGCGAGCGCACTCACGCACGTGTGTTCTCAAATGATGCAGGTGTTTGTAAAATGTATTTAAGAGCCACTAGGGTGGATTGCACACTTGTTGTTGTATTTCATAAATAGACTGAAAATTGAAAATTTTCATGCAACATTTTAAGGTGCCCAATAAATATTTGATGATAATCGAAAAAAATATATATTTTTCTTATCCACCCCATTTATTTATTTCTTATTGTAGACAACGTGAACGCAGCAAATCGATGATGATGGACGATATGGCATCGACATCTGTCGGCTCCTTAGCCGGTAAATCAGAATATGAACGCGAACGCGATACGAAAAGTTCTAGCGGCATACCGCAAATGATGAGACGTCAAAGTACATACAGTGAGGGCAAATCCAAGGTATCGAAATGGACGAAAGTCAAGGCAGCATTCAAATGGGAGCGCGCCAATGTACCGGCGCTGACGGAAGGACTGGGATCCAGTGGCGTTGTTGTATACAATGCGTTGCCCAAAGATCAGGCAGGTAATATTGTGGGACTAACGCCTGTGAATAATGAGGTGGCGCGGTGAGTATTAAAAAAGAAATATCGTTATTAATAATATACATACATACATATCGATAATAATATTGAACTGCTTTATAGATATTTGCGCGTGCCATCAGTGCCAGCTGGCGGTGGCGGCAGTTCGGCTGATAGTATTTTGAGCTCATCTTCAGGGCATTTGCTTAGCGAAGCGGGTACGCCGGGTACGATCAGTTCGGCGAGTTCAATGGACGATATCGATAGCAGTTGTCGCAGCACGCTAAGTGAGTTTGCAATTGTTTATTAGGGTGGATTGAAAAAATGTCGTAGGTGACTTAAAAAAAAATAGTTTAACCTCTCCTTACTATTCTTTAACGCCGCTTCTGCACAGCAAACAATTTTAACGCTCAATTTGTTTTGTCTCTCTTTTAGGAAGAGACTCTACAAAGAGTGATAGTCGCATTGTTGATGATCCGGATGCGTGCTTTTTGGAACGTTCAAAGACCGATGACGCCGAGACGTCACACCGCACATCGAAGTACGAAAGCAAGGATAGACCTATTCTACCCAGAAAATCATCTTCGATTAAATCATTGCGTAGATCAAAAAATCATAGTGACTTTGAGGCATTGCCAGAGGATGTTGTTGCTAATTTGACAGCAACACCACGACGCACAAAACCACCACCAAGCCCACTGAATCTTAATCTCAAGCAGGTATTACGTTAGGTGCTCCATTGAAAAGAAATATTAATCTCACTCATTTTGCGCTTTCAGGACCTTACCGACTCTGATTTCTCATGCTCACCATATTCGCTTAAAAGCCCCAAAGATGGCACACAATCGTTGAATCGTCCGAAAAAAGTAAACTCACCAGGAAATTCGTCTGTACCGAGCAGCCCTTCACGTCACTCGGAGTTCTTTGGTGAATTCGGTGTGTAAATCTGGCATCGCCAGCTGATTTGGCTTTTGGTATCAACATAACCTATTTCGTATTATTTTTCATTGCAGAGAGTGAAGAGTTATCTAGTGGTGATTTTTCAGAACCCACCACACCCAATCACATGTCAGCAAATAAATCGTTTTTGGATGAAAAGCATGAAATCGATCAACGTTATCAATTGCTGAGAGCAAAATTTGATATGGAATTTGAAGCGAAAAGGCGTGAATGGGAAAAAATGAAAACAAATACAAGCGCTTGTCGAGGTGAGTATTTCAGTTGTCAAAGAATTTCACCGCATCGTAAATATTTTTTTTTTTATTTCTCAAATATAGCAATAGCTTTAATCACACCACCAAAAGCTGAAGAGCAGCCGCAACATCCGGTGAGCAGCAAAAATTTCACCGCCAAAGTATTGGAAGAGAATCTCACGCCAGATTTTAAAAAGAAGCTACGCAAATGGCGCGTGAAGAAACAAATTTCCCATTGCCCTCCTTCTGCACAAACTTCGCCCACATCGCCAGGACGTGATGGTCCCGGTGATACAAAACCAAAAATTGATTGGAACTTGTGGAAAACGGGTCAAATTAAATTAGAGGGACAGGGCTTAACACCACTACCTGATCAAAAAGATCTGCCAGAGGAGTTTCAAAAAAAGTTGGGTGAGTTACAGAGTGAGGTCGTCAGCGACCATCATAAAAATTTACAACACTTTTATTTTTACAGAGCAATGGAATAAACTGAAACAGGGTGGTGGTGCACCCAACATTCCAAGTGCTCAGGAATCCATTAAACGCGCGGGCAAACTCAGCGAGGGTGCAAAAAAAATTATTGAAAACAAACCACACGACAAGGATAAATTGGAAAAGTGAGTCTAACATTGATATGCTAATGTGAAATAATCACTTTATAATCCCTCTTTCCTTTAGATTAGCCAAACTAAAAGCGATCGTTACCGATCACCCCGCCAAGGAGATTGAGGTGAAGACCTCTGAGGGTGTCATGAAATTTGAGGGCATCTCACGCAAATTCACACGTAAACTCTATGAGTGGGAGAAGGCGCGTGGTATTGGACCGGAATCGTCTACATTCGCTTTGCTACATCCTGGCTATAGACCCATTGTGGTGGATCGTATTAGCAAAGAAAATAATGCCAGTAAGATAATTAAATGTTTAAATTACGCGGGCCAACGAGGTTTGCTAGAGAATTTTCGTGGTTGCCATATGATTTTAATTTGTACCCATCAGTAATATATAACAATCATAAACAAATTTTTTTTTAAAGCACGACGTAAAATACCTCTCGGTTAATACTGATTTCTCGGTTTATAAATATATGCTGCTATGTGGCAACGCTTTACAAAGCATTTTAAGTGAGATTGAAATGTAGAATTTTACCTTTGTTTAAAAGCTCGGGGAAATTGATCACTTTATTTAGGGCTATAATTTCGAATATTCCAAAAAAATAATTAGGTGGCAACCCTCGATTTTAGTACTGTTCCGAAATATTTTTGTTGAAATACGATGTATTCTAACACCTTACATTGCCTTTATATTGACATACTCCACTTAATTTTAAAAAATTGAAATATGTGGCAGCCTTGCAGAAACCACTTAAGTGGTAATACTTGATTATGAGTGTTTAGATAATAGCACAGTAATTTGGGAAACTTCAAAGAAATGTGTCAAGTCATCCCTGAATTAATTAGGTGGCAACTCAATTTTTATACCTAGTAGTGCTTCGCACACAAGGTATATTAACTTCATTGGCCTAACGTTAGTATGTAACGGCATAAACGAATCGAGATAGATATTGACTTATATATATCAAAATGTTCAGGAGGAGAAGAGAAATTGATTGAGCCATGTCCGTCCGTCCGTCCGTCCGTCTGTGAACACGATAACTTGAGTAAATCTTGAGATATCTCAATGAAACTTTGTATGCAGGTTCCTTTTTACATATCTCTGAACGGTATTGAAAATAGGCAAAATCGGTTAAAAGCCACGCCCACTTTCTATATATATAATATTTTCGAAAATACAAAAAGAGTGATTATTCAGTACATAATACACCTATAAGGATAAAATTTGGTGTGTACCTTACCGTTAAAGCAAAAAATAAATTTGTGAAGAAATTTTTAAAAAAGGGGTGTGGCACCGCCCACTTTTGATTAAGTCAAATTTGGAAATACTATTAATCATAAATCAAAAACCGCTCAAGATAGCAAAATAAAATTCAGCACACATATCTATATTGATACAGGCAATATTTCGAAAAAAAATTAGCGAAATCGGATTAGGTCCACGCCCAATTTTATACGAAAGATTTTGAAAAGGATCATGGATATATTGAATATGCTATAACTTTGCTTAAACTAGCTGTATATCATTTCTATTTCACCTCTAAAGTGTTCGTGGGCAAAGAAAGTCGAAAGCACAAAATTTTTGGAAAATGGGCGTGGCCCCGCCCCTTTATGGGGGATTATTCCACAAAACTTTCCATGCCATAACTCCGGTAAAAATTGATTTATTAAAACGATATTTGAAGAAAGTGTTCAACATATAAAGCTAACTCTTTGCTGAAAAAATAAACAAAATCGGTGAACGGACACGCCCACTTTTTGAACATAGTTCTAAAATATTTCTTCGTAAAATTAAAATCGCGATATTTCCATAATTGTATAAGTTATATAAATAAGATTTTACACACATATTAGCCTTTTTAAACAAAACTAAACTGTAAACAAATTTTGTGGATTTTGGTGAAGTAGGCGTGGCGCCTCCCACTTTTTAGCATAAAAGCTCTGCTATTTTCAAAAGCGATTGGTTGGAATTTCAAGAATGTATTTCAATGAAATTTTGTGAGATGCTTCCCAATAGTATGTAGTATACTCCTGCCAAAAATTACGCAAATCGAATAACAAACAAGCAAGATTTACGGGCAAGTAGTTAACACCCTACTGCCTTTTTTATACCTAGTAGTGCTTCGCACACAAGGTATATTAACTTCATTCGCCTAACGGTAGTATGTAACGGCATAAACGAATCGAGATAAATATTGACTTATATATATCAAAATGTTCAGGAGGAAAAGAGAAATTGATTGAGCCATGTCCGTCCGTCCGTCCGTCCGTCTGTAAACACGATAACTTGAGTAAATCTTGAGATATCTCAATGAAATTTGGTATGTAGGTTCCTTTTCACTTATCTCCGAGCGCTATTGAAAATAGGCAAAATCGGTTAAAAGCCACGCCCTCTTTCTATATATATAATATTTTGGAAAATACAAAAAGAGTGATTATTCAGTACATAATACACCTATAAGGATAATATTTGGTGTGCACTTTAGCGTTAAGGCAACAAATACATTTTTGAAGAAATTTTTAAAAAGGGGCGTGGCACCGCCCACTTTTGATATAGTCAAATTTGGAAATATTATTAATCATAAATCAAAAACCGCTCAAGATAGCAAAATAAAATTCAGCACACATATATATATTAATACAGGCAATATTTCGAAAAAAAATTAGCGAAATCGGGTTAGGTCCACGCCCAATTTTATACAAAAGATTTTGAAAAGGATCATAGATATATTGAATATGCTATAACTTTGCTTAAACTAGCTGTATATAATTTCTATTTCACCTCTGAAGTGTTCGTGGGCAAAGAAAGTCGAAAGCACAAAATTTTTGGAAAATGGGCGTGGCCCCGCCCCTTTATGGGGGATTATTCCACAAAACTTTCCATGCCATAACTCCGGTAAAAATTGACTTATTGAAACGATATTTAGAGAAAGTGTTCAGCATATAAAGCTTACTCTTTGCTGTAAAAATAAACAAAATCGGAGAACGGACACGCCCACTTTTTGAACACAGTTCAAAAAAATTTCTTCGTAAACTTAAAATCGCGATATTTCAATAATTGTATAAGTTATATAAATAAGATTTTACACACATAATAAGCCTTTTAAGCAAAACTGAACTGTACAAAAATTTTGTGGATTGTGGTGAAGTAGGCGTGGCGCCTCCCACTTTTTAGCATAAAAGCTCTGCTATTTTCAAAAGCGATTGGTTGGAATTTCAAGAATGTATTTCAATGAAATTTTGTGAGATGCTTCCCAATAGTATGTAGTATACTCCTGCCAAAAATTACGCAAATCGAATAACAAACAAGCAAGATTTACGGGCAAGTAGTTAACAGCCTACTGCCTTTTTTTTATTTTCATACCTTTCATGAACATGAGGAAAGGTATTTATATTTTGTTATTTAGTAATAATTTAATTTACCACTCACAACAGAAGTGTTTTTATCGAAAACAATCAGTTGTATTTATAACAAATTTTCAGGTATGTATTAAAATAGACCTCAGTAAATTAGGATACCAAAACAGATCACTACTAGGTATTTAATGTTCGGTTACACCCGAACTTAGACTTCCTTACTAGTTAATCTTTAAAAAAAGTCCAAATAGGTGGCAAGGTTTTTCAAAACCCTTATTGGCAAAAATAGCTCATCAAAAGTATTAAAAGTAAAAAAATGGAATTGAATATTAATTAAAAAAAAAAATTTCAGACGACAACTCACCCACGCTGAGTCGTTCATTTTCCTTGGACAGCATTGCGCAAAACATCGTGCCACTGCCAGCCATCTCGCATCAGGCATCAAGCTTATCGCTTAACGATATGAACGATCTAAAGGAAATCGATAATCATGGCAGCTCCGATGTGATTGATGAGCACGACTACAAGAAATTCGAAGAACCCGAAGCTGTTATGGTCGAAGTGGAGGATCATATCGAGGAGACGGCATCGCCGTTACTTGCCACAAACACATTGGTGGAACAACAAACACCCATTTATAAGTATGAAGAAGGCGCTTGTAGTGATTATTGGTAAGTAATTTAACTTCGTACGAGCGACGAATAATAACAACAACAACTCCTTCTTTTCAAACAGCAACACACGACGTGTACAAAGCTTCGAATCGCACACAAACTTGGCGCCCATACTATCTGTACTGCAACGTACCGACGAAGTTTTTGCGAATCTTAAGCGCGCCTCCACCGATTTGTGCCATAACACGATATTACGTCAATGTGAGACAATGCTCGCGCATATTCGTAATCTCTATCCATACTATTCGGATAATCTGATGAAAGCGAACGTCTTGAATGCCATGTCGGATGTACAAAGCGAGTTGAGCAGAATTGTTAATTTGGTGAGTTCTTATTTTTTAACTTGAGCTGAAATGAAACATAATAGGATCCCTTTATGATAAAAAATTATAAAAAGCTTTTTTGTTTTGCAAGGTCACCCTGTGTTAACTATTTTATATTCGCAAACCATAGCATAGCTGTGACAATAAGCGAAAAAGCCAAACTCAAACTCTTTTTCTTCTATTTTCAGTGCGAAAAATGTCCACTTGATGAGGCTTGCTGCCAGGAAACTATAGAAGAACGTTGTCTTGAATACAACGAAGAGTTGAAAGGACTTTACGATTCACTCGAGTTACTTAAACGAAACATTCGTACGTCTTACCACACCTGAATATCTTACCTTGCTTTGTGATTACGCTCATTCCTTTTCAGATGGAACTTCAACACCTTATCCGCGCGAATTAGTGCCAGACATCAATATCACCACAGCCGATTTAACAAACATTCCCGACGAAACAGCAAAGCATCACATTGCCACCACGCTCGAGGCAACGGACGAATGGAGTGCATCGCATGCAGAGAACGAGGAAGCTGGCCAACCAAAAATATCACAACGTACCCAATACACGAACAGTGGTGTGGTGAATAGCGCTAGCGGTAAAAAGAAGCTGCGACTGCGAAAAACTGGCTCGCGCCAAAACAGCAAAACTGAAAGCGACAGCAGCGACATTGATACGCATAGCGTGCTGGAGACACCGCGACGCATAAAACGCAAGAACTTTCGTCAAAAGCAGCGCTCTTTCGATGAAGACTATCGCCGCGTTGACGAAGCGCCAGTCGAAGATATTGTTTACACACTGAAAGTGAAGCCGGGGCATCCCATTGAGCAATGCGAAAATGTAATCAGCACGGATCCCAGTCCAGCTGAAAGCAAAAGTTATCGACCGATAGGTGGCAGTGATAAAGAAGATATTGGATTTGAAGAGAATTTGAATGTTAACCAAAATGAGAATGTATTTGTGAAAACTAAACGAAGAGTTTTCACAACCATAGCCGAGCCAAGTGCAATAGGCGGTATAGCGGTTATCGAGCATGAGCTCGTACTGACACCAACCGAGGTGGAAATGTCACGAACGACAACACATTCAGAAGTTGAGCGCGCAGCAGAAGAGCGCTTAGATGTTGAGGATTCCGAAACACCCACCGAAGTTGGTAGTGTTACGCCAAAGCGCTCGAGCTCAACATGCAAGTCCTTGAGTCAGGGTGATGTGCGTGTTAGCGAGTATGAGTACGATGATGAGCGCAAATGCCAAAGCGCCGAGAAGCTCACGAAGCCAACTAAAGATGTGCGCGCGCCACTTGCGTCTGATAGTTTTAGCGTTATCAATAAGAGCTGCACAAGTCTCATGCGTGACACAGCGAGTCCGGCGCGATTTGGCGTCGCTTCAGCGAATGTAGCTGCTTCGAGTCCCACAATTGGACGCAAGGAGCATCGTTTCAAAAAGAACACCGACAAGTCACACGCCACCATGCCCTTCTCGAAGTCACAGAGCGCCACAATCAAAAAAATCGAGACGAAAATTGCCAAAACGAATTCGGGTGCCTCTATCGGCAGCGAAACTGCAACGCGTATACTCACACCCGACCGCTTTGACAACACATTGCCACGAATTGCGCGCAAACTCGAACGTAAATCATTAACGCCCACAAACTTGAAGCCGCTACAATTCGATTATCCAACAGCGCGCATATCTGCGCCCACAACACCACAAGTTGTCGCCACCCCAACACAAGAAACACCACGTACGCCACTCTCAGAACGCGCTTTACGCCTGCAAAAGGCCAAGGAGGAGTTCTTGCAACGCAGCGGCGTCTTAACGCAACCACAAACGAAGCGACGCGACGAAATTGTGCGCAACGAAATTTGGGAGCAATATCGTCGTAGTGATTACAGCTTGAATTCGGGCGCGAATGATGGTAGTGATTTGCCGAAGAGTTTCAGCGTGGGCACCATTACGCCCGATTCGTATGCAGACACGCCCACACATTCGGATGCCGGCACCGATCATGATAGCAGTGTTTATGAGTCATTGCCGCGCGCAGTCAGTCGTTCGGGTAAAATTTCCAGCAAATTGGGGTTTGCTACGTTGGCATCGAAATTTCGTCGTGGCAAAGGTAGTAAGAAGGGTAAAGACGCACCAAAAGTGGCTGAAACTGCCAAAGGTAGCACAGCGCTGTCAGCGTTGTGTCGTCAAACTTTAATGGCCGATGTCATAGCCGTGCCGCAGTTAGCTGCAGAGGGTCCACATGAAAGTGTTCAAAAGTCGCAGTCATCGCCGAATCCGGGAAGAGGTATCGCTGGTGTGAGACACAGTGTGGCCTACGATGTGGTGGATCGACGGCAATTGGATAAATCACAAAGTGAGCAATATGTGAGGCGTCATAAAGAGAGCATTGTCTAGTCAGAAAGCAATAAATGTGTCATAGATGTATGTATGTGTGTGCATTAGAGTGTCTCAACCTCAAGCAAGATGCCCTCGGACTGGGAGCTCTACGAAGAAGTGTTGAAAAGATGACAGAGGTGAAGCACGATTGAGCGCTGGGAAAAGCTCTCCGGTATTTTTTAAGGACTTCAGATTAGTCGATCCGCCGTTGTTTATTCTAAAAATGCTGGAGCGTCTTATATATTGGGAATATTTCTGGATATCGAGAGATCGTTTAACAATATTCTGCCTGCAGCTATTGGAAGGGCCATTATGTACCTAACTTGTTTGTTCTGGTCAAAAATTGTTTGTTGAGGCACCCTAATGTACACGTATTTCTAATAACTAATTATTTTAAATTTAATTAAATTATATATTTGATAGTTTTATATTTAACATAATTTTAGTTTTTAGTGTTAAAGCAACAAGCGTTCTAAAATGTTTTGATATTTTGGTTTGTTCTTCAACACTTTATTAGTGCCCGAAAGTGTACGGGAACATGTATATGTGCTAAAGTTCTACAATAAAGATTTTTGTATGTGAATATATATTTCACAACATTTTCTCTTTTTCTAGAAGAGATAAAATGCTAAAAGCAGTTTTGCAACAGATCAAGGGTAGGCTGACTAGCATCAGAGATATTCAAGGTTGGTAGAGAGTAAAAAAAATCAAACCTCCTAAATTTGAATAGTAATCAGTAATCAATTAATCAATAATTAATTAATAAATTAATCAACAATTAATTGGTAGTGATCATTTTAATTGTCTTCAAGAAAATCATGATTGTTTAGGTTTATAAAAAGAAATCAAAAATAATAAAAAAAATGCAAAAAATAATCACAGAAATAATCAAGAAATAATTCAAAATTATCAAAAATAATCAATAAAAACCGTAAACAAAAAAATAAAAATAAATAAATAAAAAAATAAAGAAATGGTTGATACCATCAAAAATAATAAAAAAATAATAATACAAAAAGAATAACAAAAAAATAATCACAAAAGAATCAAAAATAATCAAGAAATAATTAAAAATAATTAATGAAAAAATGGTAAATACAATCAAAAAAATCAAGAAATAATTAAAATAATCTAAACTTTTTGTGATTACTTAGAACTCATGAAAAATTAAGATTTTTTTATTATTTTTTAGAATTAGAAATTAATCATTAAAAATGTAAAGTAATGGTAATGAATCAATAAATGGATTCTCAAGAAAATAATCAACTAAACCGGTAATCATTATTTAACAGGTCCAATTGAAAGGCCGAATTCGAAGAACAAGTAATAAACACAACACTTGAAAGTGTGAATACATTAATCGTAATTGTGTTTTGAAAAGAGTGGAGTAATTATAGAATATCTCAGATTACAGAATTTTTAGGTCAGTATCTCGATTTTAGATAAGATTACGATTAATAATTACAAGAGAGTTGCCATTCAATAATCTTACCGTAATCTTAATCTCTATTTAATCGAGTTGTATTTGTAAAATATGTGAAATTTCGATTACAGATTACATGATTACAAATATAGTAACGATGACAACAACTGCCTTCAAAAAAATACGTTTAATCTAAATACGATAATCTAAACCCTGTTGTTCCCTTGCACTGGTTTACAATGGTTAATACGAGGGAACCCTACTAAGAAGACTTTGAAGTAGAAGACCAACCTTGGAGAGTATTCTTAAGTTGAAAATTAATTTATTAAATCAAAATTACAGAACAAGTAGTTAGTAAGTTCCACTACTTAAGCAAATTCGCGTTCATTTTCTGGTTTCAAAAAATCGTAATCGTTCACCTCCTTATCGACGAATGTTATGCAGATTGACAAATTCGCCACAACGTCAGTCATTTGTGGCACACCATCCAGAAAGTTTCGACCACAATTCACCGACTTATTCACAGCAGCGGGCAACTTGTTTTGCAACTTTTCCAATGCAACAATACCCGCACGCGAAGCTGAATTTAGACTGCGCACAATTTTTTCTAGACTCAAAATCACAGCTGACAATTTGCCCAACAAAGTTTTTTTAGACGCTACTTTCTTATAGACCTCAGCCAAGCTCAATGCATTGCGTCGAAAGTTGCTCACTGTACGCACCGTCTCCTGCTCAACCTGCAGCACCAAATGCTTCGTATAGTTGTAGCAATCGAGGCCATCATAAATGTTATGCAGCGTTTCGTTAAGTTGCGGTATGTACGAATAAGTGCAGTAAGCTGAACGGCCTACACGCGCGGCGGCGCCATAAAGCAGCTTTAAAGCTCTGAAAACATATTCAAAGAGTTTGGGTTTGTTTATGGTGATTAACTGCATTTCCAGTTCGAGCGAACGTTGCACGATTTCATCAATTTGCGTTTGAGCTTCGTTGAGCGCTTCGTTTAGCAGGCTTTCAATGTCGGCGCGTTCGTCAAGCGCTTCGGTAGTTGCATTGAGGTTAGCCACGCCCATTAATTCTGTAACAGTTGGCAGTGTTGTGTTATATTTAAACATGTTGTTGTTGTTGTTGCTATTGTTTACTGTAAATTCCTGTAGTAATTGCTCGAAAGCATTTTCAAACTCATTTTTAATGTTTCCATTGTGCTCAATGGCCAACTCCGCATCTTCATAACGATTAGCTTCGGGAGTTTGACTCGCTATGTAATCGTATTGTTCTTGCAAATGTTGGAAGAGCGGTCTCAACGCATCTATCTCTTGCGGTGTGAGTTCTATTGCATGCTGTAGTATGCTGGTGATCTCCCTAGCGGCGTAGATTTGCTGTAAAGATAATTGAGAATTAATTGGAATTTCAATTATTAAAATGTTGGCAGCCTCACCGTTGCCCATAGCAAACAAATACAAAGCGTAATATAGCATTTTTTAGTCATTTTATTATTTTTTGAGTTGAGTTGAGTTGTATAGAGGAACTGACCACCTTGCTTAATCGAATCTTTGGGACGAATATCGGCGCATTGAAATATCAGCAAATCAATTTAATCTTATATTTTGTGATTAGCTTATCTTTATCGTTTCAATCTAACAAAACTTTGCTTTGACATCCAAACTGCTTTCGAGTGTTGTTTTTTTTATTTAATGAGCTTGTATATTGTTTACAAAAAGTGGCGTGTCTATAGCTATATATAACCATATTTAGAGCTATCTATAACCATAATTAGAGTTATCTATAACCAATGTAACCCTTTAAAAGATGTTGCGACTGATTTCTAAAAAAAGAGCGAGCCGCGATCAACACCTTCCGTCTACAGTGACCTATAATTCAATAAACGTAAGTCAAATTTTATTTGTGAAGTATAATCACAGGGGTGTAAGTAAAGTTTAGGTTTTGTAGCATACTTATAGGCGTTAAAATACACGTTTGTGTGGAAAGTGGATTATACATATCGGGTATAAATGCGTACAATTAATCTCTTTATAAGACATGCTCAACCAAAAGCGATCACTTCACAGCCATATAAAGAGATCAAAACTGAAATTAGTGGCATTCTAGTTTCAGACTAGTCCCAGATTGTGCCCGAACTACTTGCATTTTTTTGCCGTTTAACTTGCTCAAATTCCTCCATATGTATATACATACATATACATTAAACTGAACGAAGAAAGACATTTATTCACCATTGAGGACAGCTTGTATGAACTCTGAATTTTCTTATGCGTTAATGCGTTGTGCGCCTGAATGTAGGCAATCAAAAAAGTGAATGCAATGACGATCAATGATCACAATCATTTTATGGCAACTGCAAACTGCGACTATAAACTACAATCAGCTACAGTGGTGGAAAGTAAAAATGGAGCTTGTGGGTATGCACATTAGGGTGGGACAAATGGTATATTAGGTTGGGGAAAATTCCTATTTGTTCAATAGAATCACATACATATATCTGAAATTTATAGTATGACAACTTTATAAAATGGACCGTGTGAGGGCTTAAGCACGGACTGTAGCTATCAGAAGGTGTTTTATGAAGCTGATTAATTGGCATTAAAATATTTTCGAAGATGAAGTATTGGAATAAAATGGGGTGTTATGACTTAGATTTGGCTTGAGATCGTGTCTATGAAGAGAAAAGAGAGGAACGAACACATTTAAGATGAAAAAGCTTCTCTGGCTAAGCTGCCAGAAGTAAACTTATAACGACAACTTTAATGCAAAAAATGCTAACGAATGGGAGAGAATGAACATCGTGGAAAGATATTCAGCTATACATAGGTGGGAACGACAGTACTTGGCGTTGTTGTTGTTGTTTTTGTTTGAACGGATATTTTGGGGAGTGTTGTCGAATTTACAATCCTTGGCCGGATATGAACTCGGTACGCTCCGGTACTGTCCAACTGTTGTGATAGCGATCAGTGGAGCCTTCTAAGTCATGTCACTCCTCCCTCCGTATTAGTCGACTTTTACGACCGGTATGCCTAGCTGGAACCCATAGGGGCGTCTTAAGGTGTAATAGTGGGATTTCCTTGACCAAAGTGCAATCCTGGAACATTTTTAGGTCCGTGGACTACGAAAAGGCAACATTACTCCTCCTCTTTTGGTATCATTTTGAATACTTCTTGAAGGGCATCAAGCTCTTTCTAGCGCAAGTTGAAGATGAGGTGTGCTGCCGGTTCCTCCTCTTCGCCTTGCAACAAAAACTCTCTCTCCAGGATGGCTTTTATATCTTCTTGTTGGTAGGTGTACTCGCATTGGCTTGCATGTGGCGCAGCGAATCCTTAAGCTTTTCTTATCAGGAAGAACAGGCTTCAGCAGAAGTGGACCGTTCCGACTCTAGCCCAGTTGCTCTGTATGCGCCTTAAGTTCTAACAAAGTCATCGTTAATAAATAGTAATATAGGTACGAGTGTATAATAAATTACCTCGCTCATAAATGCTGCTTCTTTCTACGTCTTACGATCAACAAATTTATTTTACCTAAATTCGTGTATTTGTTTGACCATCTGACGCACACGCGCCTTTGGAGTGCACGTGTTCAGGATACGAATTGAAACGACATTGCGCCTGCGCAGCCAACATTAAAAAAATTTTTTTTTTTGTTTTCGTTTCAAGTCCCTGGCTTATGTTCCAAATGCATGAATATGAGTGGAGCACAACGAAGCGTATCCTTCAAGTAACACCTATATGAATAATAACCACCATTGCTAATTTGTATCAGCGACTTGGTTCTATTTTTTTCATTGCATTTCGTAGAGCATGCGCAGTAGAGGGATCGTTGTGTGCCGCGCTGCTCATGTATGCGTGCGCCAATGAGCCGAGAGTGCGCCATCGTTGGGGGGCAACTAATTCAACTCTTTCATTGCGCGCCATACGTTCAATAATTTGTTCCTTCTTTTTAAAATTTTTTTCTTTTTTTTTCATCAAGTAAACAGTTAGCCAATTGAAGTTTGAAATACAAAAAAAAAATACAAAATTTTTATTGTAATTTTTAATGCGCCTTTAAGAGGCTTCCCTCAGCGCGGTTACGGTATATTCTTACGACTCGCCTTTTGCTCTGTTGCGTTCAAGTTTTTTTTTTTTTGTTTTTTTTTTTTTTCACAATTGATTTTGGTCCTTTTTACTACGCGTTGCCATGAAAATATGTACGGAAGAAGCCAAAAGTTGTGATGGTAGCAGCAGCTATAGCCAACAGCAGCAGGAACGGCAACACGCCAATCAATGTTTCCTGCTCGTGCGCACGCAGCACCGAAGGAAGTGCACACAGCGCAAAAAGGATATCCAATTTTGTACAAGTCAAAGTGGCAACAGATGACGGGCGCGCGCCCTCAAATTGACACACAAAAACAAACGTACACGCACATACATATGTACATACATATGTATGTTTATTTGAATGGAGTCCCAGCAGCAAAACAAACTAGTTGTAAACCAACTCAAAATTATTATGCTGTCAAGATCACAAAAAAACGGTATAATAGGCTCTATATTTCAAGACAGACCTCTTAGTATCAATTGGTGAAAAAAATTTTCAATTCCATTTAGTAGCTACATATTTAGTGATGCGCTTACAAACATACAGACATATGTGCAAAAATTAAAAATAGTTGACTTTTGTCACTTCAATTGACTGTTTACAACGGTCCACTCCAATTTCACTGTATCTATAAAATAATATTTCAAGTCAACATTTCTGCCACCACTGTATGCAGCGCAAATAAAACATTTCTTTGCAGCAAAATATGTCCTAAACTTTGCATTAGACATCTAGCAAGACATCACTGAAAATTTCGTACAATTTCATGCAACAGTTTTCGATTGATGCGCGTTCAAACATGCAGACAAACAGACGAAAAAATCCAAAAACCATTGCTTTCACTTCCGTTACTCTTTGCTGTCTTTAATGCATAGTTTTGGTAGATGTCAGAAGTTGTAGATTTGCAACTGGCCCTAAACAGTTCTCTTTGGCACTAGTTGGGTACCACTTTGATTCGAGTCGGTTCTTTTTAGGACCAGTTGCATCCCAATCAGGAAAGGTGTGTTTTTCCAAATAGCATGACTAGTTCAGCGTAACAGTGTAGGTATGCATGTTGTGAGCATATGTAAAAAAAAATGGTGCCTTCATTAGTGTGCGTGTGTGTGTGTGTGGTTTGCGCTCGTATTATACGATTTGTGATCCTGCCGAACAATTCTCCAACTGGCATCGCATATGTTGCACTTTGACTATACAATTCACCTCCACAACTTATTCGCCACATCAAATCATCATCAATAAAAGTAAATAAAAATGCAATAACAACAACAACAAAAAGCCGAGAGTGGAGAGCAAAAGCAATGTCAGCTCTATGCTTGATGCATTCACTGAGTTCCACCACCAACAACAATTGCTATTAAGCATACATTGTTGCAGCGCAACCTCAACAGTTGGTGGATCGATGTTACAAACCAACACACACACACACATACAAAGATAAATCGAAAAGGACTTCCAACAACAGAGCATAACAATTTTCTAAAAATATTTTCGTGCATTTTTGCTGATCAATTTTAAACTTTTGCCAAATAGCAGCCACACCGCACCTCGCCTTCTCTCTCTCCCTCTCTGTGTTGTCAATTAAAATGACATCAATCACAAGCCTGCACCGCACAGTAGTTTACCAAATGAAACCTCAGAAGCCATTTGGGCCTACAACATTCGACTATTTTGGCACGTGATGCCTGCTGGCAATTATTTAATAAGATTTTACGGTTCCGATTTCAACAGAAAAGGCAAACTTTTGGCGCTTACAACCTAGAATTTGTGTGTGGAGCAGGCATTAATTCAAATTTGTTCGGTCACACAATTTAGTCACAATATGCTCTCTTAATTTACCGTTCGCCTTGGGTTAGGTTGTGCCTCAATTAGGCGGTTGCGGCGCTTTGGCGGTCGAAGAGGCGTGCGTGCGTGCGATTAAAATTATATTAAGCGTAGATCCCAAGAAGTTCCTAGAAAATTTTATTGATTTTGCACGCAATCATTTTGTAGAAAAATTCAATTTTTGGTGCTGATTTTTTCGCATTTTTTTGTATAGTTGTTGTTTACATATTTGCTGCTAATGAAGTGCTTAAAAAATTCGTCGAAATTTAAGAAAATAATTAAGCTGTAGTTTTTGTATAAGGTAGGAGATGATAAATTTTTTTTATTCATTACTGCGCTGCTCGCTAAAATGTAGTATCCAAAAAAAAAAATTGAAGTTAAGCGAGTAGACAAAATTTTCGCACTTGGAAATTGATTTTTTTTTGGTAAGCACTTAGCGAAATGTGAATAAAAAAACCAAATTAATTGTTTTTGTTTTGAAAAATTTTGAATTTGCAATTGAAAATCAAATTTAAACGGCTCGCTGTTTTGTTGCTTTCAATTGAACATTTTTTTAGGTGATCAGAAAAACTGTTTATCTCCAGAAGTATTCGAGAGAAAGGTTCTTCGAAAGATTTGTGGACCTCTACGCATTGGCAACGGAAAGTACCAATGAATACGTAATGATGAATTGTATGAGTTTTAAGCAGACGCTGACACATTCAGGTCAGGAAGACGCTCCAGCCCACAAGGAATTCTTTATCGGCACCCGGCTGTGGAAGCCGAGCATGAGGGAGACCACGACTCCGACGGAAGGACCAAGTGGCTTTAGTTTCAGCACCGAAGAAACAAAGAACAATAAAGTTCCAGGGCCCTGCATTACCCCAGCTGAAGTCATCAAGAAAATGTAAAGTGGTCGCTACAATAATGAAGACTTTGGGAAGCAAAACAGCATATGGATGAAGAGTTCATAAGAGTCCTTCGTCAGGACATCACTGAGCAAGCATTTAGAATTAGCAAATAAGCTACGAAACTCAACAAGGAGGCAGTGGACAAAAAAGCTGATAACAGACGCCAAGATGGACCACTAAAAACTTTGGTTCGGTACTTCAAAATACTCTCATGCATAAGTCGAATATCCTAAACTCTTCTGGGGCGATGCAGACGACGGCAATTGGAGGCGGGAGCTACATTCGAGTGCTCGGGAAAAGAGACGGAAAAAAGAGCCGAAAATTTCATAGAAAAATGTTACACCCACCATCTTATAATGCAAAAGTGGCGGGGGAGGGGGCTGGAAGTTTTTGAATCCACATACATATTTGGTGCGGGAACTGTGATACATTAGGAAGTTTAACATCCCAAAAAAATTCCAAGTCAATTGGATTTGGATAGAAAACGAAGAAGAGTAGCATCGCACATACATATATTTCTACATATGCACACACATACATACGTACAGACAGACAGACAGACATATGTAGATATGTGTCTACAAAAACTTGTGAATCCTCCATAAATATCTACACAGCGTACTACCCATGTCGGACATCTGTGATCGAGTCAAGCAAGTTACCTTTGCAAGCGCATACATACATATGTACATACCTACCTACATACATACATATATAAATAGTTACATACACACATTCATCGTAGATACGCAGACCGAAACAACGGCAATTTGCTACAAACGTAATTGTTGCCACGTGCCGTCACACGACGTCCATGCAGGCACGTAAAGGACATTTGAGGCTCGTCAGTGAATTTACACTGGACACGCTTAGCCGATCAGCTCAAGTTGAAGTGATCGGAAAACGTTTTTTAATATTGCGTCGTGAGTCCGATCTTTAGGCGTAGATAGCAATAAAATGTTTTTAAAAATATGGACGTATTCAGCACCCTATAACTCTGTCGCTTTACTCACAGAACCACATACAGGCTCTATACGAGCAACAACCAACATCTCCATAATTTTTTATTTTGCACTTACATTCAAAGAACCGTGCACATTAAACAGGTTTACAGAAACAACAACAACAACAAGCGCCAAGAAATAGATCTCTTTACTAACAAAAATAAGGTTCTACCTAACGGATCGTATGTAAAAATTTAAGGTCCATAGTCTACAAGCTGACCTGGTAAACTTACTATCATCCAGATCCTTCGGATACACCAAAACCATATAAAGCGAATGAAAGTGTTCTCAAAGGCTCCACCAAACAAAGAAGACCCTCTAAGAAAGCTTTCCTGCCAGCACCCCAACTCGGCAGAGGAAAAAGAAGCTACGACTGAGCTGACAAAAAATAGGTGGTTATATTTTGGTGCGCAGCTATGTTTGTCTTAGTGCCTTCTTGTGTTAAATGTGCAAACTCTTCTACATTTAGACGACATCACCTTTGGTCAGAAATTGCTCAAGTGAATTTATACGCAAATAGCCTCATAAAGGACACCTGTAAATTTTTTTTTTTTTTAATATTATTTAAAATTTTAACCGTACCTGTGTTTTTGTGATAAAATGTTTTAATCCCGGTACTGATCTCGGGATAAAGGTATTGGGTTAGAGACAGCTGGAATAAGTCAGCATCAGTCCGATGTTATCGGAAATCATTCGTGCACTTGGCTCCTGTGACAACAGAGAGCCCAAAAATTTGAATAATTGCGTGGCTCTCTCTGTCTGATGTGTCAAGTTTTATAGCTTCGTCACATACAACGTTCGCCGCTGCATCATGCATTGACAGATGAGTTGAACGCATGCATTTCAGTTGAGAACGACAGATAGAGCTTCGCGAGGGACATCTGTAGTGCAAACTTTCGCCAACTTTCAACTTTTGATGCATACAAAGCATAAGAAGAAGCATTTGACATTTGGCTTTTGGTGCGCGCTTAATAAAACAAATTGGCGCAAATAAAAATCAGCTGTTTACAAATGCAAAACCTTGCGTGATGATTGTGCCGCTGTTCCTGTGACGCATAAGTTTGCGTTAAACGCATGTACATGCGAAACTTGAATGTGACGAGGCTATTAGTTTAAAGAATTTTCGCTGACTATTGGCGAACTGTCAAACGATCAGCTGTTGTGCATTTGACATAAACGAAACCGAACACCTTGCTTTGCTTTACTTAAAATTGAATAATCATTTTTGTTGTATTTTAAACTGATAGCCACTTGTACATAACCTAGTAATTTTGACATAATATGTATATTATAGCCTAGTAAATTTTGATAGCAGTAAAATCTTGTACTAAAAATCAATCACGTGGTTTTTAGTCACAAAAGTATGGGACTGGATCTAAAATTAAGATATTTAAAAAATATTGCACATCAACAAAAAAGGTAAAATAGAATTCCGATATAAATCACACATATTTAGTACTTAGTGGCATATTACAAATCTCGAAAATCCCGTATCCTGCGACTTACATCCCTTAGTATTCACTATCTACTTCGTATGCTGCATTATTCTAAATATCTCTAAATGCAGATTTATTCACTCGCCTACATTTTCGTTCGGAGTTCGTAATTCAAAGGTGCATTGGACGATTTTAATTTTCAGGGTAGCCACGTCAATACATAGACCAACAGCTGGACGATCAATCAAAAACTTGTCAAATAAATGTCACAACAAATTTGACGTTTGTTCAATGAAATATTTAAATATTTATTGCGCATAAATGCATGCGATTACATTTCAATCGATTAAAACATTTCAAGTACAGCGTTGGTACGAGTAAATAGCAAACAAAAAAAAACAAAAACAAAAAAAAAACAACGCAACGAAAACCACATTTCGGCCGAAGGATAATCGATTGTGTGCAACTTTACTTGCGGTTGCGGTTGCGCATCGGTCAAACGCATGCAAAATTTTTAATGTCATGCACCCTAAGGTCAAGAAAGGGTATTTTGTGCAACACATTGTTGCCATGAAACACGACAGACTTGAGACATTGAACAATTGTGAGGAGCTTAAGCTGATAAAGTTAAGAGGACGTGAGCTCTAATGAGGTTGACTGGGGCGGCGATTTGAAATTTCGTATTTTCTGTGTTCTTTGATACGAGAACGAGAGTTCGGTAGGATCAGTAATTGAGTTGCCTTAAATGGGGGTTCCAGGATTTTGGGAAAAGGGGCTCCACATATTTTTATGACATTACGAGGACATCTTTTATTCAAAGTTCCTGAAAAATATGACTTTTTGGTTTTCGAATGGGAGGTTGCAATTAATTAATTAGTTAAAATATGTATTATGTGTCAGCCTTCAAATCCTATCTGCATACCTACAAGCGTATATATGTATGTATGTATGCTGTCGGGTTTTCAAATTCCTTCCCAACAAGGCGTCTTAATTGCGCTAAGCCTCCGAAACCTTATCAGATTGAAAGACAACCGCCGCCAACACTGCCTCTTTCTTCTCTTAACAATTTTTTCTGTTCAATAAATTTCCAATCAAATTTTCCCACTAAAATCGCAAAAGTACACGCTAACCCGGGCAAACATAAGAAATGACCTAAAGTAAAACAAAAAAAAAAAACAAAAACAAAGAAATATTACACGTAATAATAATAAAATTAAGTAAAGACTCATAACTGTCAGTCAGAAATCAGAAATCAAAAAGTTTTCGCCAACGCAATTCAAGGACCACACCGATCGTCCAAATGCATTGGAGGCGATAGGCGAGCGCGCGGCCTCTGCTGCTCACCGAGATGCTTCTTGTTTATTATGTTAGGGGCGTGTATGGCCTGTCAACATTTTATGTTGGTGGTCATTGTTACCAACAACAACAGCAAGAACTGCTAGCGTTTGAACAAATCTGTAATGTAATGTGAATTGAGATCCTGATGCTGATCCTGCTGTTTGCCTTTTGCGTTTAATTCGTATTTTGAGTGTTTCCTTTGAGTACGAACAATAGCAAATAATGTGCGTCAAGACACACACACACACACACACAAATACACAAATTGATACAAACGAACAATGGCACTGCTTTGTTGTGTGATTGCGCGCATAATGATGCAAGGACCTTTTGCCCCATAGAATGTTAAAGCGCCTTCAACTACACATTTGTGACTATTTCTTCGCTTAACCACTTTATGGGTCATTATTGAGTTTTGTGGTCAGTGTGCGTTGGAATGTGATTCATTACTCTATTTCGTGTGAGCGCGTTTGCGTATTAAATAATTTGGAAAACGTAGCGTATCCTTTGGAAAATATGTGAACCAAAACTAATTTTATTGCTTAATTTTTTGGTGAAAATGCGAGTATCCTTTTTACATTAGCGGCAAAATACAAAAAAAGGGAAATTTTCATAATTTTCATTTACTTCATTGCCTTAATTGAATTCCATGGCGACAGCGGCAAAGCTGAGTCCTTTCACGCGCTGCGGAAAAGGATTCTTTGATTAAATAAATGTTGCCACTGCTGTGCTGGAACATTTTAAATATTTTAAACAAAAAGTCATTATTTATTTGTTGCTTTTGTATTGCTGTTCATGGCTAATTTCCATAAATTTGCGCGTATAATTTGAGTGATTGCTTTTAGCTGGGGTGTATGATACTGGGAATGGCAGTCCCGAAACCTCGGGTTGACTGAGTAAATACGGATTTTTTACTAAAAAAAAGTGCTATTTACTTATGTCAATTTTTAATGTATCTTCCTGATAAATACAAATTTTGTTCATTCTAAAACTACTCCCTTTTTAGAAAATATTTAAAAAAAAAAGTAGGCGTGGTCGGTAACCGATTAAGCTTATCTCCAGTGAGCTTACTCTATACTACTAGTAAGCTTCTTTTTCCCAGCATAAGCCGTTCTAATGTTATTTACAGACGAAATTTTTTTCAAATGTGGGCGATGCCACGCCTATTTTTAAAATGTTTTCTTAAATCGCTAATAGGATGTTCAAGTCCATAAAGGTACCAAATTTTATTATTGTAGCTGCTTTTTTTTTAATTATTTTTGTAATTTTTTTTTAATTTTTTAAATTTTTTCAAATTTTCGATATCGGAAAAAGGGGCGTAGTTATAGTACCTCTTCTCCTGTTCGAGATATTAAATTAAAACCTCTGTTCCAAATTTTATTTAAATATCTATATTTTTAAGTACAGACTTTTGCATAGATAGACAGACATGTCTTAATCTATTTCTCTATTCCTTCGAAGAACTCTAGATCCATCTCGTTTACTCTACAGTGTTACAAACCATCGCGATAGGGACACAATTAGAATATCCTACTTTTTTCAAAGAATTTCTCTACTTGTTATACCCCCAACTTTTGACATGTTGAGGTAACGGGAATTATCCCGAAAATGGTGAATCGGATCCCGAAAATCCCGGAATTGCAAAAATCCAATAAATTGCAATCCCTCGTAAAGACTAATACATCTTCGAAATATTCCTTTCTATGCAGCTCACGCGAATTGTTCTCAATTTCACACTTTCCATAAGGAAACAAAAGATTTATTTCTCGGAGCGTTTGGTACATAAAAGAAATCGAAAGTGTTTGTTTTGAATATGCCAGAAGCGTGGGAGGAAAAGTTAACTGTTGCGGTGTAAATTTTAATTTTCTACTAATTATCGGCATAGTGAATACTTTTGTGCTTCTTTGTTCATATTTTCTTAAATTTATTCTGGTGATTTATTTGAAGTAAATAGTAAAGGGGGAAATGTGCCACTTTCGCCATTGTCGCGAGTACCATGAGATGGGTCTGTGCTTTGTAGTGGTTTCCCTTTCAGGATAGCCGCTGTTTACGTGGATAAAGGTCTTCTTCTTCGGGTCAAAAGGAAGATCTGCGGAAAAGCACGGAGTAAAATGTGGGATAGTTTTGAGTGTCCTTTTCGATATTTAAAGCTCATACGCTCTGAAACTATACAAACGACAGCTTTAGATACCATGCGAACTGTCTTGTGAACGATATAATGTGACCACGTCGATCCTTCAAATCAATCAAAAGAAATTTTGCTAGCAAATTATTTATTCAATCCGTATCCAATTCAACTAAAAGGCCATCAAACGTATAATTACTTCCGAATTAGCAATCTTCTGCGCTTGCGTGTGGTCATTGTAGAAATGGGAAAATGTGCACGAAAATTGAAATACCCAATTAAGTCACAAAGTAGCAATGCCCAGCGGGAACTGATCAATTAGGAAGGACACAAATCACAGCCGCCACACCCACAAAAATCAGCCAAATTAATGCAAACCAAAAAAAAAGAGAAAGAAAGGAAGCCGCAGAAATGAAATCAGTAAATTACCGTAAATAGCGGAAATAGTTTTGGTGAGAGGGAAATAGGAAAGAAATTGCCGTTGAGTATGCTTAATTGAGTACTTGCCGAAACGTAGAAGTAGAGTGAGATAATGAGAGAGATGGAGAGAGTATATGTAAGTTCACAAATGGAGCCAAGGAATTTTTTGAGCAAGACAGTTCATTTGGATCTGAATTTTAATCATTAAAACATTTTATTTAGCGAAAAAATGAGGTGAACAATTTTTATGGTGTGAAAATATTTGTAATTTTCAACGTCGGACATTTTGACAATTGATCCATACCCCTTTTCTGCCATTATATTTCGCAATTCTTTTCAACTTTTTTCCGTTTTTATAATTTGTAATTTCTACACCTTTCTACTTGTCAAATTTTTCTTAGATAAGTAACATTCATATTCACCATGATAAATGTCAGAAATTCCTTGCGCTCTGTCAAAATTTTTCTTTTTCAGCCCTTAGCCAATGGGTTGAAAAGTGTAAATTTTGATAGAAAAAATAAGTAAATTCAAAAGTTCATTCACATACATATGTTTTGCCTTCGCACGTGTTTTACAACTGTCAAAATTTCCCATTTCCTTTGGCACAGCAAAATGGGAAATATTTTTACACCATAGAAAATTGATTCATTTAATTTTTCCTCTGAGTAAAATGTTTTCAATTAGCACACGGCCTTATACACATTTCTACTTGTTAAAATTTTCCTCAGTTAAGTAATACTCACCATGATAAATGTCAGAATTTTTCCTCGCTCTGTCAAAACTTATCATGCATTTGTCACGTAACCATTTAAGTTAAAATCCCGTGAAATTGTGGTTTCTTCACTTTACTTTCTATTCGTTTGTATATTTATCTTTTCCCATTTAAAAAGCATTTCACCTGCACGACATTCAATATCCATATAGTCCACGTGTGTACGTTTAGTCAAAACCATAAAACACAAACACAAAAAAAGTAAGCGCTCCTCTACAACTAAACGGTACCTTAATGGTCTGGAAAATCACGAGCAATGCGTTGTCGTTTAACCTTCTAAAAGGTGATAAAGTTTCGCACAATTAATACTTAATTACCTGATTAATTAGGGCCGACGGCTTAAATTCACCACAGAAGCGAGCTGAGTTGAAGCCAAAAAAAATATGAAGAACGCATAAAATCAAAATAAAAAACCAAATCAAACCCGAACTACGAAAGCGCAGGTGAAAGGACAAAGCTGCCGGGTAGACATTTAACATAAAAACAATGAAACGCAAACGAAAAGCCAACTAGTTGACGAATTTCAAGTTGAGCAGGAGGGGGACGCAAAGAAATATTGTGATGTTGACGCCACCAGCGTTGTATTGGGCGAACGTAGGTGATCGTAAGCGCTCACGAAGTGTTGTGTTGATGCGCTTAAATGTTGTTATTGCCAATTGATTGTTGTTGGCGTTAATTTGTGTACCTATTTGGTTAGTTGTTGGTTTCTTTTTTTTTTTTTGTTAGTTCAACTCGTTGCTGCTAATTTGTCAATATGTATGTATGTATGTACATTGAGATCGCTCACATTTACTAATGTTTGACACATTTTTCACACGGACTGCCCGAAAAAATGAAGAAGACGAGAGTCAACAACCTGCAGTTAAGGTTTTTGATTTTGTATTGAAAAAAAACGACCCAACACAAAACAAAAGATCAAATGAAGGATTCAAAAGGATTATTTTAAGAGAACGCGTACCAAGCTATGTGTTTTGCAAACGAGTAAATCTGAGAGGCGTGAGCGCTACAAACGGCATTTTGTATGAGGTTTTTGTCTGTATCAAACTATTTTTGAGCTGATCTTATTGCTCGTTAGAGAACTTTAGAACTGGAGGTGGAGGGCTGCAGAGATTTGATTAGTGACCGCTGGGTCGACCTTACATTTATATCCGAAGTGATCGGTGTTCTGATAAGCTCTGTGCAATTCGAGCTCGCGCCAAGAGGTGACAAAAATCCAAGGCCTGAGAGTTCGATAGTGATAAACAAATCTCTTCCAGGCAAAAGTGATGTTGAATGTGATCCAACGAGCAGGCAAATACCTAGATGATGAAAGCGCTTTTTTAACTTGGTCAAAATCCCTTAGCCAGTTAGGACCCTTGAAAGAGAAGGTGGCGCTGCCCGTCTGACTAAACTCACAAGGTTTACCCAGACTGGAGCAAATTAACACAAAAAAATGTGGAAGCGCATCAAGATTACAAGCAACTCTTGATTGCCAGCATAAGAGATTTTTTCAAGTTTCAAACATTCATAGCGTGTTATCAAGTCGCCTTAAGCCAACAACTTCAAAATTTATAACCAAAAGTTTGGACACTTGCCAATGCCACTACACACATACCAACCGACCAACCTACGTATCTACCTCCATGGATGTCGTTCATTGATGGTGTGGTGCCCAATTACGAACTAATGAGCTGGAAAACACCGTATCAAATGACCCAATGCAAATAATCACACAGAGTCAACGGCTCGACGGCTCGACGACTTAGCGAGACGCAATGCGTCTTCTGCGTCTTCACAGAGCTGGCAGTTACACTTGGTAAACAGCTTCAGATTCAGCTGCAGCACAATAAAGATCAACTAACAGTAGAACAACAACAACAATAATAGCAACAACAGCAACAACAAAAGTTTGTGTTCTCAAAGCGATGGCTTGCGTGTGGCAATTTCAGTTAACAAATTTTTTTAAACAATTCACGCTACCCCGAATTGGGTTGTTGTTGCTTAAGAAGGATTTCGCAAATAAACACTGCGCATATGTATGTATGTATGTGTGTGTGTTCTTTTTGGGTTAATTTGATGCCCTGAAAAAGTTGTCAAAATGCTCAACTAACCATGACATGGACTCGATTGCTGCTGCTTTCTGTGATTTTTTTTTTTGAGCTCCACCAAGCTGAGCGTAGTAGATCTCTCTGTTGACTGCACTTTCTCTGTGCTACGTTGTTGTTGTATTTTTCATGCAACTTAATCTGCATGCAAGTTTTTGCTTAAGAAGATGGCCTAAAAAGAATTTCTAACTTTCTTCGTTCAATATTTGTTTTTGTAATTCGAGCGCTTGCGAAGAAGTCCCCTTTCTCACTCCCCCCTCAAAATCCAAGCTATTATATCACCCAACTGCGCCAGCACCTTTGACCAAGACGAACATTCAAATTACCAAAACATGTCCAATCATGAAGATTGCTTTACACCCTCTCTTCTGTCGATTTGAACTCAATTTTCGACAGGGAGAAAGCGAGCCGTGCTTGTCCTAATTTATGGTATTCTCGGAGACCTACTTTCAAAGTTCACATACACCGGATAGTCTTTGTTCGTCCTTAGAACTCACTTGCCTACTCTTTTAAAATAGGACTATATTCCCTAATCTTTTCCCGCTTCGCTCCAGCTCTGTTTTTCACATTGTTCTTCCTTTTCTAGTTCTTCTTTCTCTACTGGCCTCGGAAGCCAAACTTTTCTCTTTTCTTTTCATCTTCCTCCTGCCTCAGCCTCACTATGTCCTTATCCTCCTAATACCTCATCTTGCATAGGATAGCATCAGGGACGCATCCACAAGGGGGCCCTCTTCGTAGTCCAAAAAGTCATATTTTTCAGATGTCCTCGAAATTTTATTAAATAATTTGGCCCCACTTTCCAAAATCCTATAACCCCCACTGTGATATATCCCATTCCATCCCATTAAGTCGTAGAAAGTTGGTACAAAGTACTCGCCTTGTCAAGCCCATTGATTTTCATATATACGATTTTAATCCTAAATGTATAGCAACAACAACAATTTCAAGTGCATGTATAACCTATGCACCAAGTTGAAAAATGTCCCAATGAAATTCAAAACTATTAACTGTCAACAGTTTCGATTTCTTAAATTCCAAAAAATCTCAGCTCTTTGTTGTTGCACTTGAACTAAGGATGAGTTAAACTTGCGATGTGAATTGGTATGTCAATACGCCCTACGTCGCATACCCAAAAAATAGTAGATACACCGTAAACATACATACATATATACATACATGTGTACATATAGCTTCTCCGATTACAACGCACCGTTATAAAGATTTCGCACGGCATCGAATCGGCTACTCAATTAACCAAAAACCAACGGATGATCAGTCAGACGAGACGAGACGAGACGCAATCTACCAATCAGTCAAGTAGCAAAGCAAACGAGCAGCCGGTGAACTACATACAAGCATCCATGGGGAGTATGTGCGTGTGTGTGTAAGGGTGTGTGTGTGTGTGTGTGTGTGACTGCAGATACCCAATGTATCCCATTTAGCTTGTTTAGTAGGCAGACGTAGGTCAATCAGTGCACCAAATTGGCCCAAATCTGTCAGAGCGTTAACACAGTCCCCCCACACACACACACACAAACACGCACACACTCTCCCGCACATGTGCATGTGAAGAAATGAAGAAAAAGGTCCATGCACTCTTTTGTACTTTCAAACTTTCTTGGTGGCATGCAAATCTTAACTTTTGTTGATTTCAAAGTCGACTTTGTTGTTGTTGCTGCTGTGGATCTTGTTGCCAAATACTGACGGGCCCACCATCGTCAAACAGCCAAAAGTTGACAATAATGCGACAATATTTATGCAACGTAGCTGGGTTTGAGGTTGTTAAATACGAGCCGAGCTGCATCCGAATGCAACAGAGATCCTTTGAAGTTGCTTAGTGCACTATTTTTGTGGTTGATAGGATTACAAAGTGAGCACTGCTGATTGGAAGCGCACAAATCAAAAGTGACATCAAAGACTATCAAATGCCCACCATGAGTGGGTACGTACCTAAGCTTGACAGTTGGCTCGCAAGTACATATGTACTTTTTAAGCTCCTAAACCACAGAGCACATTTTCATCCTACAGTAAGTATTCAAGTGCGCAGAGTTGCTCCAATTTCTTTTTGTGAATTGAGGCGTCTATAAAGTGGGAACACTCACGAAATAGGTTGAGCCCCCTTGGCGTAAGAAATTCTCATTTAAACGGTAGATTTCTAAGATCTCTGGTTCAAACTACTTTTCGTGATAGCCAAACCATGGATATGTTTGTATGTGGTACGTGTGAAGTTCATCCCTACAAACAAGTAAGCTCCAACAAGTGAGCTGTGCAACAACAACAAATTCAACAACAAAAAAGTCTCGCACCTTGTCCGTTAACATCTTCATTTGCGAAGGTGATCGATTTGGCGCTTCGTGATCAATTTACTCACAGCTCACAATTGTGCACAACAACAACAAAGCTGTCTACACTTTTTGAAACCAGCGCATCATCCCACACCGCAAGGAGGAGTAAACAATAGCTTCCAACGAACTGCCAACCTCCACGATTTGCGCATGCGTAGCCAATATTGTGCCAATAATTACGTAGCGCCACATTTGTTGTGTTGAGAGATGGTCGTAATACTCGCTGTGTTGTGTTTTTGTTGTGTTAAGCGTGGCGTTGATCCGTTTTTTGGCAATTGCGTTCGCTTAACCAACCAAAATTTGCAGAACAAATAAATGAAACAACAAATTCAGACTAAAGATTAAGCACAACAAAAACAAAACAAAAATCATTAAAACGCGGTTGCGCGCTCGCAATTTAAAAGGTTTAGGAGCTGATCACTGTCGATCACTCGAGCGATTAACGTCTTCCGCCCCCTCCCCCTTCACAAATCCTACGCACTTCGTTTCAGCTGTTGATACATATTCGCTTTTAGTTGTATGTATTTTGTTGTTGTTGTGGGGTATAAAACCAATTTGTCGATATCAGTCAGTCAGTCAATTCGGTCAAGCGACACGATGGAGCGTTACTTTGGTGGTGTTAGCGAACGCTTCTAGTGGTTCCCTCAATTTCGCACTTGTTTGTGGACTAGAGATGTTGCGAAATGAGCAACTGCGAAATCGGATGTCGAGTATTTGAGAAAATTTCTTGATGCTGATATCACGAGTTGACAAATATAAATTTTAAGTCTATTCAAACTGCTTTAAGTCGCTCATAGAAACCGTCCTTAGTTTAACCCAGACCTGCAAAATTTGATTAGACAAATATTTTAATTGGTAATGATTATATTAATTGTTTTCAAGAAAAGGCAACTACAAATTGATTACGATTAAAAAAATCATAATTTTTAGGATTATCAAAATAAATCAAAAATAATTAAAAGTAATCAAAAAATGTTTGATTGATTACCATTACTTTTAATTTTTAATGATTATTTTCCAAATTAATATCTAAAATATGATAGAAAAAGAATATGACTTTCCACGGTTATTAAAAAAAATCACAAGTAATCAAAAAATGTTTGATTGATTACCATTACTTTAAATTTTTAATAATTATTTTCCGAATAATTAAAAAATAATCAAAAAGTCATGATTTCTCACGATTATTGAAAATAATAAAAAGTAATCAGAAAAAATGTGATTAATTAGCTACACTTGAAATTTTTAATGATTATTTCTCAAATAATTAAAAAATAATTAAAACTAATCAAAAAAAGTTTGATTGATTAACATGACATTTATATTTTTAATGATTATTTTCCAAATAATTAAAAAATAATCAAAAAAAAAATCATGCTTTCACAAAAAAAGTTTTTTGATTACTTTAGATTATTTAAAAAAATCGTGAAAAATAATAATAATTTGTTAATTAATTAATTTTGAATTAATATTTAAAAATTGAAAGTAATAGTAATCAAACACTAAATGGATTCTCAGGAAAATTGTCAATCAAACCGGTAATCATTGTTATTAGTCATTATTTAACAGTTCTGCTTTGACACTGTCAAAAGTGGCTAAGACAGCGTAACGTTAAGTATCGAATCACACTTAGTGTTGTGCGCCGAATGCGAATATTCGCAGCATCACTAACAAACACATCTTCATCCACGCATTCGATTGAGCTGCCAAAGAGACTTATGGGAATTTGGGCAGCTTAATATTTGTTTGTTTATTTTGGATTTTATTAAATTCGTATTTGTTTTGCGTTTCCCTTCCTTCGTGCTTCCTGTGATAGTCATTTTATTTCGCCTTAACTTTGGTTATCTTCTTTGTTGTTTATTATTATTTCTTTTTTTTTTTCGTTTTTGCGAAATTGTAGGCGTTGTCATGTTTGTTTACGGGGGACTATAATCATTTTGGGACCTAAAGGAAATTCGCATAATTAGTTTTAATTTAATACATATTACCGTTGTTGGATTAAGGATTTGAGCTTTTATGTGGGCGTTTACAGGGTGTTTTACTGTCTTTTATAGTTAATAAGCAGTTTTGTGTGAGTTTTAATGACTTAATTTAGTTGTGTATTTAATAGGATTGCGAGTTGATTTTGAGTTGAACAAAAGCTTCACAAAATCGTGTCATGAATTGGTGTATGACGAAGAAATGTTTTGAATGAATGAAATTGTTGAATTCAATTTTCATGAGCAGTGAGAGTTTACTAAACCTTTGGGTACAATTTTATTTTAATCCTTTTTAATCCTCATAAATATAAAAATAAAAACAAATCACAAATTTTCTGCATCATTTCCTTTTGTTTCTTCCTACTCATCGTGAGTCACGCAACATTTTACTTTGATCGCGGCTTACGGCTTTCCCTACCTACACCGCTATTTTTCATGCAACCTCTACACACTTGCACCGAGTTCGTAACATACCATTTGTAGTGTAAGCATCAATTTTCTAATTCTAAGATGCAATTTTTGTGTACTTCTCTTCGCATCCTTGCTAGCATCCTTTTGGAAGTCCTTTTTCCTATTTTATATATATTTTTTTGAGATTTTTTTTATTTTGCTTACATTTGTTGTGTGAATTTTTTCATGCGTAATTGCCACAATTTTTAGTTTATTTATCCAGGAAGTGCCAACAATTGTGGTTCTACACTCACCACAATATTCGTCCGTTTTAGATATTTTTTTTTATTTTAAGAAAAAAAGTAGATAATTGTGTTTTGATTATGGCGTAGATGGTAATTGACAACAAAAATTTTAAGCATTTCCGATTTATGTATGTATTTCGGATGGATTTTCCGTCATCCCTTGTCAATTTTGGTTGCAGACAAACCTAGATTAAGTCCTTAATAATATGTGTGGTTATAAGGTTGTGACTATCGACTTTTTTGTATCGATTTTATTAATCGTAAACTGAATTTGGTCTGATGTATACTGATTATTTGTGATAGTAACATACCTTTTAAATAATAATAACTTATCACAATGATTATCGATTTGATTGATTTTTTTTTCCTAAGAATCCTTTTTATGGTTGATTACCATTATTTTAAATTAATTAAAAAATAATTAAAAACAATAATAATGATTTTTCACGATTATTTGAAATGATCAAAAGTATTCAAAACAAAGTTTTTTAGATTATTTAAATATTTTTTTTCCTATTTTTTTTTTTTTATTTTTTCTTATAATTATAAAAAATCATGATTTTTTTCGTAATTTTTATTAGTCGTAATCATTTTATAATCGCCTGTCCTTGAAAACAATGAAAATAATAATAACCAATTGGATAGTAACAATTCATATTCGTTTATGTTTACTTTCTGAATCAGTTAAGATTGTAGTGAGTGATGTATATATGTATGTATTTGTATTTAGTTTTCAGACCAAATTTTTTGTATATTTTTGTTTTTTAATCTTATCGACTTTTACGTCACGAATTGTGGTAACTTGGCATCACCAATCTAATTTCAAGCATCCACAAAAATGACAAACAAAATGATTTTTCAAAAATATTTGGAGATTGAGCTGGACAAACAAACGATACGCAATGTTTAGAGACAACAACAGACAAACCATTGACCGTCCAGATTGTGAAGAACCAGATATCTATATAAAAAAACAGCTGACTTTTGTCGACTAGGCAGCACTGATTTGAATATGGCTTGGTATGTGGGCAGCACTTACTACGTATTTTTACTGTAATACTATAATTTACGGTATTCTATTCTTTATGAATAAATTATTATTTTCTACAAAATTCGATTTTTAACAATAAGATATTTAAATATGTTTGAAAACCAAAATGTACCGTTTGTTGAGCAAAACATATATTATTTTCTTTTATTTTCTATTGCTTTGTCACAGGCAGAACAGCTGATCGTTTGACAGTTTACTAAAAATAGTCAGCAAAGGAAATTTCTGACTACAAATCCTTACAGAAAGAGTTCTTTATATTTGCTCTCTCTTTTGTTGTAAGAGAGCCGAGTAGAGAATGAATTTCCTGTAACGTCTGACACTTCAGCGATTACAACTAAATTAATACTGAAACCGACTGTCAAATTGTAACGTTTATCGCTAACTGACAGCGTGGTTTACAACAATGTTTCACTCCCAAAACCGCAAGAAACAAGCTCATCCGATCATTGTGCAAAATGCCAAACTTCAACACTAACTAGCAGTGACAAATTGATGGTGTTAAAGCTCATTAAACGTCTCACACCCTAAATGTCAGACGACGCCTTAATCTTTTTGTCATGTGTCCCCACAAAATGCGGACTGCAAGTGAACAACAACAAACAACAACAAGTCAACTGTATAGACAACCAATTAAGCTTATAACAAATTTCTTTTCAGCTCACAGATAACCTACAAAAAAAAGCGCAGCCGCAAATCCCACTAAGTAATGAGATGCTGTTGTGGTGACGTTTTGTCGGCTCGGCTCGGTTCGGCTCATCTAAAGCACGGCATTGTTGTTATGCTGCTGATCTGCTTGATTTTATATTTGCACCTTTTTGGGGATTAAGTTGGTGTTGTTGTTATTATTGTTGTTATTATAAGCCCAAAAGCAAATCGAACGCTCGCTCAAGTGGCTGAAATTGACAAAGACATGCGATTTGATGAAGATTGTGTGGTTTTCGGTTGCTTTAACCCCTTTTGCGTAGCTTCCACGCCACACTTGCGCATCCACCACCCCTCTCTCTCTCGGTTGCATTCGATTGCGTTCAGCTTCTGCGTGCGGCTCCATTCATTCATGCATTCATTAATATTGATGCCTTTAAAGTGCATCCCTTAGCTCCTTTTGCCATTGTCGCCCCATGGCTGCGCTGTAAAACTCTGCACTGGTTTGGCAGCTGCACGCAGGTGGCATTTGGACGAACGATTCCGGTTGGGCTCTGCTCAAACTCTAGCGCTGCTGAATGCTTTGACTTTAGCCGTTTGGTTGCAGTCGTTTGTTGAGGCTGTGAACTTTTTTGGCATTTTCGGGTAGCAAAGTCGACAATTTGTATAATTGACAAATTGACTGGTCACTTTGTCTGCAACCTTAAAAAAAAAAGCTTGGCAAACATGAGCAGATCAGTGGCGCATGCGGGAGGAGGACGAAAGTGGCGACTAACCCCGTGTCTGAGTAATCTGCAATTTGAAAGCGAAATAGTTTTAGGAAACTTTTGAATGCAGAACAGAATTGGTCTGAAGAAATTGTCTCAATCTTTAAAGGCTCCATGAACTCCTCTTCTTTTGGAAGATCTTCCATCTCTTCGACAAACTCGTTAAAAAATCAACCAATTTGGACTCCACTGACACACTATGGTTTTGGCGATAAGTGACTCTATTTAAAAGCAGCTCCCAAGCACTAAACTTCCTCACTCCCCCTCCTAAAAACATCAACTGCTTACGCCCTTGTATCATATGAGATTGTATGGTCGCACATATTAATTCACAGCCAAGAACAAGGATCAATACAAATCGTTCGATTGCACGTGGGAGCCGAGACAAAAGACGCCGCTAACAAGGTGAGAGAAACGGAAGCTTATTTCATGTGATAATTTCGCAGCTTTTCATGTTTTTAAATGATAATGAGCGCATGTAAATGTTTGTTTGTGTATGAAATGTTAAACTGAAATGGATGAACTAAAGTGAAATGTGTGTCATACAATGGTTTTGCTTTGAATTTATAATCATCGATATCTTGTGAATTGGTTTACTATTAATTATTAATTTTAGAACGGGAAATGCAAAGTCGTCTATTTCATGCTGTCTGAGATTTGTTAAAGGTGAATATCTTATTTATTATTTTGTGATATTATTTTTTATTTCACTTTTTTTCTCAGGCTTAAATGACCATGTATTGATTGGGTGCGAGCACTTGTGGTTGCTAATTTGTGAAAAATCACAATTTTTGATTTCAAACCATAAACTATATCTTTGGAATATTTCATAAACTAGTTGCGAATTACAGTGCAGCGCAAATGAAATAAACGAAAGAAATAATTACAGCTTATGTCGCTAACCTACTCTATATATTGAAGAAATTTTGTAAAAGATTGTGGGCACCCAAAGCAATCGTTTTATGGACGAGACTAAAAGCAGAACTAGCCTCTAAGGTGTTTTAGGCATCGTGGGTCAAGCTGCGTTATAGCTTTACTCCTTATTAACCAACAGTAGCTTTGTTTCTAATGCTCCATTACCCACAACGTAGCGCAGGTTCTTAAGGATAATGAGTACCACACGGTTTGTGGATTTTTTTCTACCTTCCGCGTATTTTAATATAATCAGCACAGTAAGAATTACTGTAATTTTTTTTAACATACTAGCCTTGCTTTACCTTATTCAATATTGGAACAGACGTTCTAAACTGGATGGGGCTTTGGATATTATACTAGGGTGAAGCGATATACCGCCTAAAAAAATTAGATTTCGTAAAGGATTTCAATAAAGCTTTCCGGGAAATGCATAACAGAAAGATGGTCATTTATTACCAAGAGCCTGGTAGCTCTACTTTCAACTAGCCATCCAATATTCTCAAGCTCTTTTGATCAATTATGGATCCATCTAGTTCTTCTGCTTCTTCTCTTCCGCAATATGACTTTAATAAGTTTGCGCTTTAGTGCTGTGCCAATAATCTTAATATCAATAAATGCTTTTATATATTATTCTCTAGGGCATGATATCACACCGAAATTTGTGAAACATGGTCACTACACCTTCCTTGAGGCAAGTCTTACAAGTCTTCAAGTCTTCCAAACCGTAATATTTCACTTTAATTAACTTTTTCGAGCGCATGATGCCCTTTTCGATACAATTTTTTTCTCCCTTATAACTAAGGTGCACCCTAATGTTACATCTATCGGGCCATTTCTTCAATCTGATGTTGTAGAAATAATATCAGTAGGAAATTAAGGAATAAAATTCTCTTTCGGCGAAGAAAAATGACACTCTTAACGGCACTTATCAAACCACCTCCTGGGTGCTAACTACATTTGAGAGAAATGTTTTTCGAGATTTTTATTTTTATTTTATTATATGCTAAATAGTTAGGGTGCTGCGCAAAAGAATATACTTTTTCACTCAACGTAAGATGCCAAAAATGGGCAGACTGATTATAGAGGTCTCCCTCCCACACAAATACAGGCAACAACAATGCAGAAATGTGACTTTAAGAAAATATTAGGCAGACAACTTTTTTGGAAAGCCAAAATTCAGAATCTATCACAGCTCAAAAAGCTATAAGTAGTTGGAGCGCAGAAAAATTATTTCATTTTTTGGCTAATGTCATTCCATAAGGCAAGTCTGCACGCGTCTAGAAGAATTTCACAGAACCCCTCACAGCCAAATAGAAATTATTTAATTTTCCACGAAAACAAAATTGAATCAACTTAGAACAGTTCTTTTAATTTTTATATATTTCTTTATTTTTTTAACTAAAATTAATTTTTAAATTTTTTATCCTCCGGTTTCAATATGTACAGCTTTTTTTTTGGTTTTTTGAGTCTTAACAATTATCTATTGGTTCTCCAACGAGTCTAACTAATAAATCTAAATAAATATCTCTTTCAACAAATATCTACATAGACACTTAAAACAGCTAAGGAAACTTGTATAATACAAAAGAGATTCAACTTAAAATATATTTCAACTAACTAACTCAGTCAATTGTGCGTTACAACAACAGCAACAAAACAAAAATACTGCTACGGCACACTTCCACACACTCCCAACATGCTCTCGACCTTACCGCAACAAATCGCCCAATGCCGTTATATACGTTTGCGCCATCTGTAGTGTTTCATGTTTGGATAGCTGACGATCATTGCCCAGACACGGCAGATATTGACGTAAGCGATCGAAAGCCTGATTTAGATTCTGCATGCGACGACGCTCACGTGCATTTGCCGCCAAACGACGTTTACGCTTGATCACCGGTGAGATTTGTTTGCCACGTCGCTTTTTAGCGCCCGGCTGTGAGTTGTGGTGGCTGGTGGAATCGTTCGCCGTCTGCATAATGCCAGTGTGTTCGCCAAATTCGAATGAACCCTCAGCAGTTTCGTAGTCCTCGTCCGTGCCAAAGAGCAACATTTGATCGTCCATATCCTCATCGTCCTCGACGCTGTCACCATCGAATAAAGCGGCCGCTTGATCGAAATCAAAGTTTTGGAAATCGTGGTGCGCGTAGCCACTGTTGGTGATGATGTGTGGATTAGCGCTTATCGCAGCTGCAGCATTGGTGGCTATGGAGACGATGGCATCGGTGGTCATGGCTGGCAATGTGGATGTTGATGCGGGTGGTGTTATTGTTTTTGGTGTGCGACGGGTGTAAGAACGCTTGGGCTTTGTTGCACCGTTGCTGACATTCGCACTTTTGGATGCACTCGTCTTGGCAACTGCTGCTACTGTTGGTGTGTTTGTTGTAGTTGCAGGCGTTAGCTGTGTATTTGTTGTGCGTGATGGTGCCTCCAAATGCAAGCCGTATTGTGTGATGGTTGCTTGGAGCGGGTGTGCGCCAGTTTGTACGCCATTCGCATAAATCGTATTTAGATCAACATATTCAGGACTTTCGGAGCGATGACTTGCTGGTGATGAGGTAATCCAACCATCCGATGAAGCTTGTTCGAAAGTGATAAAACCATTGGAAGCTGGCAAAAAGTTGCTGCTTGGAGCGCATTCGAAGTGTTGTTGATGCTGCAGCTGCTGATGATTGTTGCTAACCAAAGGTGGTGGGCTGTAAGCGCCCATTGGATTGAAGAATGTCTCGTTTGCATTTGATTTGAATGCTTGCAAATCCTCGGATGTTTTGTAATAGTAACGATATATTTCACTGGACGACATTTTGTTTGAATTGTCCTTTTAAATCTCTTCGAGTATAAATAACTTTGAACTGCGTTGCTTTCACGTTCACGACCTTTGTGTGTCTGCTACTGCCGGTCTCCTGTTGGCGCTATTTATACCGGTTTCCTTGCCTGCCACGAACTCACCACAGCCAGTCTCAGTTGGCAGGTAGGCGACAGGTAAAATCTTGCTTCATATTCTCTCTCGAAAGGTGGTTGCTAGCTGTGTGCGTTGTACTTGCTCGTGTTACTGTTTTTTCTTCTTCTTCTACTTTTTTGTTATTTTCTGTAGTCTGCACTTGGTTATTTGGTGTTGTTGTTGGCTTAGTGGAGCCTTTGGATTGGGCTGCGTTTATATGGTTTCAACGTCAGCTGGCGCTTTTGTGCTTGGCTGCCCGTGTGTTGGAATTTTTGAGTCACAACAAGAACAACAACATGTCATAGCTATACCATAAGCCTAACAAAAACAACAGTTAATGCGCCAACACAAAAAGGTTAAATCGTAAAGCAACAGCACGTGCTCTCACATACATACCTTCCCACGGCCAATGAGGCGCTGCATTGAGCTCTGGCGCTGTGGTGGAAAAGATTTGTGCGCTTTGCTGATTGGTTTATGAACCCCAGAAGAGTGTTGAGGATATGTAAATCTGTATATGTATGTATGTAGGTATATGTATACTGCTGAGATATGTATGTATACATATATAATATTCTCCTGGAGTTTATGTATGTATTAAATTCGGGTATGTATGTGTGTGATATGCAGCTAAATGGTAGTGTAAGCCCTTATTTAATATTTTTACACATTTTTTAATAACAATCATTATTTACATCAGCCCATTTAAATCTGAATTAAAATTAAAAATCAATTATTTTAAACTGTTCTTTTAATTTAATCGATTAATTTTGATAATCAACCATTTTTAGCTTAATTAATCGATTAGAATTAAACTTTGTGTTCGATTAATGAGAATTTATTTCGTTTTCTTAGGATTAATCCAATTAATCAAAATTTCTATTTGATTCAAATTTTTTATTAATTGCGATTAACGAGGATTAATAAAAATTTTTAAATATTTTCAATATAAATTAAAATTATAAAATTTTTCAATTTTGTGTTTTTTTTATAAATTCATCCAAAAAAATATAAACCCTTAGCACACCATAGAAGTCATAGATGAGTCAGAAAGTAGTCCTGAATGGGAGTCCGAAATGAGGGTATTTCTCTTCTTGCGATGGGCGTCCGATATGAGCTTGATTCCATATATCATATGAGCTTGAATAAGAGTCATATATGGGTGTTTCCATGAGAAGGTCAACCACGACTGAAAAAATTATATGACCAGAAAATGGGTTTTAAGACGAATTATTAAGGGAAAAGGAATTGAATTTTTATAAAATGGAAGTATTTACAGCTTGTTGGTATCTTAAAACTCATAAACGGAAGAGTAAAACTGAGATTTTCTTCAACTCAGTTTTCGCAAATTGAATCAACTATTTTCTCTTCCGAATTACTTAAATTAAGAGATTTGAAGTAGTGCAAATCCATTTTAAAATTAAATTAACAATGCCAACTACTTACAAAAATGAGAAAAAGAGAAGTTTGAACTCGAATAACGGTATTTTTTTAATTTACTTTTGATAGTATACCTTTGTCGCGTACGTTATGCAAAAACATTATTTGTCTATATCATTTGTGTATTGACAGTCGCAAGTAATAGAGATTACAACTCCAAATCAAGAGATCTTCTAGTTAAATATATTCGCTGAAATTTTCTTTTGAATCGAAGTAATAAAAATTGTATTACCCTTTAAAGTTTGTCGCATACGTTATTTTAAGTATGAATATTTTATTGTAATACATTAAAATCGACGTTAAAAGCAATTTTTTCAATACCATTATCCTGAATACATAGGTGCAGTTTAAAAATAAGTTTATTTTAACAAGCATCCCTTATTTTGTAAATAAATTTAGCTGCAAATATTTTGGATGGAATTTCTTTGCCACCTCGCATGGCAAAGGCGCTGTGGATGGAATAGGTGTTGTTATAAAGAGAAAGGTGTGGCAAATAGTAAAAGCTAATAATATAATTTTACCAGATGCTTTTTCATTTTATAAATACGCTTGTGAATATATCGATATATTCGTCGACAGTCAACATACATATAAATACTGCTCGAACGGCATACTTCTTACGAGAAAATATTAGAGTTTATGTAAATATATAAAGAATGTATATCAACAAATACATATGTTATGAATTCGATTTTATTTTCATTATCATATAGTTTTTATAATAAGAATACATTTTTATTTTGTTTCCTAATTAAAGTGTAAATTTCAAACAAAAAACATTTTATCAGGAACCGAAAATAATTGTTATTTTTTTCTTTCAGAATTCACATTATCATCAGATTTATTTTATTTTAGTCATCGTAACCAATATAAATGAGAGATTTATTTTTTTGGTTACGAATAACCCTTATCGCAAGTAATAAATTTTTTGGTTATCGGTGACCCACTCGACAGCAAACTATTTTTGCTGAATAGTGGTAAATTTTTCCTCGAGGAACTTGCAGACATTGGTCATGCCACTCCAGCAACTCAAGTTGTTTTATATTGTTTGAATTTTTTTGCTACCGATAACCAAAAAAATTATGTTACTTACAATAATGGTTATTGTTAACCAAAAAATGTTTCTCTCATTTATAATGGTTATGTTGACCAATATAAAATATGTCTTACGGTAATGGTTAATTATAACCAATATTTGAATACATCAGTATTAATGGTTAAATGGGACCTTTTTATCATATTTCTTATAACAGTTACGTCCCTGCATTTTATTATTAATATACTAGAAAAATTGTCGCGTACGTTATGTCACGTACGTTATTTAGTTTTTTTTTTAAATAATAATATAAAGAGACGATTTCTCTTTAAATATGAGAGGATTGTAAAGGTGCATTATTTAGCTTAGGTTACGAATATTCAAAGAAATTAAGAACTGGCTTGATTCGCAGACTTTCGCATACATATGTATATGTACATATGTGCACAATATAAGCACTTCCGTTTTTGTCGCGTAAGTTATCACCTTATTTTGAACGGATATTTTAGACACCAAAGCTTTCAGGGCGAACAATTTTTTTCCAAACATACTTCTTTTTAATTGCAACGTAACTGTATTTTTATTTTCCCGAAAACTCGTTTTATGTGAGATTTATATTACTCCAAAAGTGTACGAATGTCGCATACGGCTGCATGGAAACACCCATATGACAATTTTTTTCTCATAAACGGCACTTATTAATCCTCGTTAATCGAAATTAATGAAAAAATTTGATCGAATTGAAATTTTGGGATTAGGAATAAATCTGAAAACGAAATAAATCCTCATTTATCGAACACAAAATTTAATCCTAATCGATTAATTAATTATTACAAAAATAACACAAAATTTAATTTGATTATCAATGATTAAGATTATTAATCATTATTTAACAGGTCTGGTGTACATGCGAGTTGACTAAGCTATGCAACGGTTAAATAATAGAATAAGGAAAGAGCAGAGGGTGGGGATGACTGAGATGAAAAAAACATTTGGAATATGGCTTGAACTCCCTTGGTGTTTCCAAATGGCTTTAGCTATCGACATAATGGGACGGCATGAAGTTGCCGAAACGACCAACAACGCTCCAATGAATGATGTTGATATCTCCAATGAACGATAGTTCTGTTTCGTTATCTTAAGAGAAGGACTAACCAAACCCCTGTAGCTTATCGATTTATTCTTAATCTTCCAAAGTCTAGAGGTTTTATTACCTCTGCGCTTGCTAAGCCAGCTAATTTTCCGAGTGCAGAAATTCCATTCCGTTATAAGGAGTCATCGTCGCAAGCATTAGGACGAGATGGGGAGCCATATAACAATGACGTTTAATCAACAGACTCACCAGCGCCTTATCAACACACACATTTACTCGACAAGCTCATTTGTCTGCTCTGCGAATCATCAAACTAACAGAAGTATCGACAGAGGCACGCGACCTTTTAAACTAAAATCGAGTTCATCTGGCTATACTTTAGTCTGAGAATTGTAATTGTTTCAATTCTTACCCATCCAGACTAAATCTCGGCGTACCAAATGCAATAACTCAAGACACAAATCATCTTAACGGCGCAACTGAGCAGACTCTTCTAAGAATATACTCAGTATGGTCCAATGCTATGGAAGACTTTTGAGTAAGTCACGCATGAGACCTGCTCTTCTTCTTCCAATTTATTTTAGATACAAAGTTTATAGAAATAAGCTGAAGAAGAATGCTCATTGCACACGCCTACTTTAAATCCAATTTGAGATAGTCGCACTTAAGAGACCCCCAACATTGTTTGTATTAAATTCTACAAAGTCATCCTTTTCGCTAATTACTAAATTATATAATAAAATATAAAATTATGTTGAATCACGCGTCGGCTTGGCTTTCTCACACAATTTAATTAAGTGAAACTGAAATCTTTAAAACCAAAAAAAAAAAAAAAAAAAAAACCACAAATTTCAAATGATTTACTAAATTCGTTGCTAAAACGCTAAATCAAACAAATAATTTTAAATTAGACCCTTAAGTAGGTGGCGCCTTTATTAGATGCGCTGGCGCAGGATCAATACTAATACATTCACACATACATACATACGCACACACATTTCAACAATACGAGTAAAGAACGGCATCGCACGTGCGGCAAGGTTCAAAAGTCGTGCGATCGCAAATTGAATCAGGCAGCCTTGTGTAAATAGCTCTCGGTCTCTCGGTTGTGGCTCAAATGAGCAGCCAAATCGATTGGTTGAAGGCAAATTTGCCAAGTTGTAATAAACAAGATGCTACATTGCGATATTTGAAAATGAGCGTAACGAATTTGGAAAAACCCACAATGCCAGTTCGATTTTGAGGCGTGCAGGAGGCAAAAAATTGTGTCAGCGATTATGAAATGTGGAGTAAGCGGTGCAGGTTCGCTGATCAATTTCTACAATAAACAAAACGAGAACACCTCGGAGTGTCAAAAATGAACACATCCAACATTAGAAATGTCAGATTCTTCAAACTTGCGCAAATGAGTGATAAAAATTTAAAAAAATAGAATTTTAGCTGGCAAATAATCCATTGTTCTGATAACCAAATGGTTGACAGAACGTGCTTCTCTGACGAAGAAGACAGTTTCCGAGATGGATCAATAAGAAAATCTATGGAGTTTTTCTATCAACTTTACATTTATATTCAAACATTAAATATTCACTAACTAAGAAATTATTATTTAAAAAAAAAATCCACTGCCAATTTGCATAAAAAATTTATTATTATTCATTAAAAGTCATGAATTTTTTATTTATTTAATAAAACTGAAGTTTATTACAAATGTTTTGAATTTTTGAAAGCAAATTGTTAAAATGTTAATGGATTTTTTCAAGCAATTTTTAAAATGGATCGTTTTTTTTTTTTTTTTGCAAACATTTTTTTTTTTTTTAATTTAAAATTGATACGAGAAAACAGTATCTCAGCCTATTTCGTGTCTCATTTTATAAGCCACGGATCAAATGAAGTAAATTTTTTGGTGGCTAATATTTCAGCATATGTATTAAGGTGTCCTCGAATTTTTAACTTTAACCTATACGGTTTCCTGTCAAATCCTTTTGATAAATATATTTCTAAGAGAAAGCAAAAATTTCTAATCAAATTCTTCCCCCAAAATTGTTTTTTCTAATGGTTGCAATGGTTGAATTTGAAATTTGAATCTTTTCCTTGAACTGGAAATTTATTAAAAAACACGTTACATTTAGGGAACACCCTAATATGTATTCGTACGATATCTCAAATATTTATTACAAGCAAAATTGAGTGCTGCTGTTGCAGTGCGAAGAGCAAAAATTGCTCGGCAATCTACAAAGGCCGAAGACCGTGCCCAGATATCTATCGATAAGCAATCATAAACATGTACTTACACGCATACATACATTTGCATAGCCATCCTTATACAAACATACTTACATACATACATACATATGTATGTGCACTAAATCCATAAATGATAAGGACACTGTAATAATTCTTTTGTTATGTTTTCACTGTTTCTTAGGCCGCAGTAACCTCTTAGCGCCAAGTGCTGACAAATGTTTGCCTTATCCTGGCTTATTGGTCTCTCAGTTGGGCACGCGCTCACCACTTTTCTGCCAATTCCTTGTTAGCATTTGTGTTTATATAGGATTTGGTGATTATCCTTTTTGTTCGACTTAATTTTTGAATATTTTTGGTTCATTAAAAATTTTGCTGATTTCATTGATTTTGCGGTGAGATAGTTGGGTACAAGCTTATTATAGTTATCCTGTTTGGGTTGTAGCTCAAAAGTAGGAAGTGCCGTCTTATCGTTGTGTTTCCGAACTGCGAAGTGAGCATTTGTTTCGTTCCGGTTGTTATTACTCGCCTTTCTTTGTGTTGTTGTCTCTAACCCTTGAGACCCTATAATTATTTCATTGAGTTTTCGATGAGCAATTGCGATAATTGGAGTAGATAAGTTCGATAGCTCTAGTGGCAACCTACCATAGTTTTCGCTTGATGCTACCGTCGTACAAGAACATGGCAAGACTACTTGGGCCAAGCTCTTCTCGAAAGAACAGATTTTCAAAGGCCGATCTAACTAGGGCTACTATTTCAGTATATCAAAGGTTTATACACATCCACGACTGAACCTGACAGCTAAACAGATTGAACCCCCTCTACTACAACAACAATAAAATGATGATGGAGTAAGGTCTACGAGTATACAGTTTTCTCTTCTTAGCAGACAAGAGATATAGGTGGATATGACTATCTCAGTCGCACCAACGGTCAGCACACAATCAGTGTGGGAAGAGATATCCCAGGGACTTTGTAAGGAAGCTTAGTCCTCGGATGCGAACTTGTCATCAGCGTAGTAATACCGTCACGGCCAACAGACTTTTAGACTTTGGTGTTTTTGCTGACTTCCCACCAATCAGGCAATGCTCACCTTTCTCATTCCTTAAGGTCCTCATAGCTTTGAACATGTCAAAGGCATAGCCAACCACGCGACTCTCCAACAATTTTCTGTAATTTCACTTCCGAAATTGAATATTCTCAGTATTTAAAACTAAAGTTCAAACGCATCCCATTTCATTGTCCAAGACTTTACGCATTTTTATCACCGACTTCATCGAATTTCGTGGGGACAAAGAGGACGCAGGTGTAAAACTTGAAAAAAAGGCGTCCAAAGCGGCAGTCGACACGATTGTACGCGCTCGTAAATTTCCTTTTAAGACGCAAAGCATTGACCCACAACCTAAATATGCACCAACGATGCAAAGATACCAACAACTATGCCCACATACATACATACAAACAGCATTTACATATGTAAATAAATACCAATCGACAAGTTATTTATGTAACGAAATGCAGCCGAAAAATGCTCACAACCGTCACAAAGATCAGCGAGTTTACAACACTCGAAGCGAGGGTGCTACCAACAATCGACGCTCGCTGAACGATCAACCCCCTGTATACGATGGTGAGTGGTGCACAGCACAGCACAACACACCGCACTTGTCACCAAAGCAAAAGTGGAAATTGCACTTGTTGCCGGCGCAATTCACGAAATATATTTCGGCTTCGCACGACGCTCTTTGTTGTGTTCGTGTGTGTGTTGCTGGTTAGTGCGGGTGTGTGTGCGTTGTGCAATAAATGTGCCAGCAGGGTGACTCTCCTTGTTGTTGTAGTTTATTTGTGGTGCACTTGCAGCGCATGGCGGCTTTGGTGTTTGGTATTGTTGTGTGACATTTTTATCTAATTGACAAAACCTTTGCTTGCCCTTTTCGGTAGATGCGTCACAAGATATGCCTGCGTTTGCATTGTTGTTGTTATTCTTTATTGCTATTTGTCACATTGTGTGGCATTCGCGTATCGCATTAATCGAGCAAGCGCAGTTCGGTGCATCGCAAAATTTGTTGAAATAAATTTGGTTTGGGGCGTGCTACGGCAATAAAGTGTACCCTCGCTGGATGACCTTTCGTGCCAGTGGTCGGTTAAATTATGAGCGATTTGGATGTGCAATGGGTTACTCCTTGGAGTTGTTATAGTTATTTATGGGTGTAAGTATGGATGTACATATGTATGGAATATTTGTAAGCTGATTCCTAAGAAGTTTTTGTTACAAAAATGGGGCGTGTGATTTTTTGGGTGTTGAGGTTACTGCCGAGAGCGTCTAACTTTTGTAGACAATTCTTTTGTCGGCAAATATTTTTGAAGAAACAAAAAAAATTTGCTTCGTTTTCTATTTTGCCCCATGTACGCCCCATAAAACGTCCCATATAGCCAAGTTCTAAAGCGCTCGTTACACGATCCGGCATGCAGGTCATGCAATGTAGATGTGTGCGTTTCGTGTGACACACGTACTTTCTTCGTGTCACACGTACTTGTTGTCGGTTCTTGCATGATGAAAATCAAAATTTTTTGATTTTTGCGCTTTGCTTGAACGTTTAGCAGCCTGATTGACATGCAATAGTGCCTCAGTTGAGTGCTGACATTCGAGATGAACAAGTGTGCGGAAGAAAACGAATTTGTAATAAGATTTATTGAAACGTACCAATGCTTACCAGCTTTGTGGAATATCAAAGTGGAAGCATATTGCAATCGGGACGAAAAGGCTAAACAGTATGAGATTCTCCTCGAAATGTATAGGGAGAGGTACCCGAATGCAACTGTGGACGAGGTTAAAAGAAAAATAAATACTTTGCGTACAAATTACCGCCGGGAAAAAATGCGGTTGGAACAAATTAGCAGAAGTGGGGCTGGTTCCGATGATTCGCAAGAGCCAAATTTATTTTATTTTAATGAAATGCAGTTCATCAACGACATCGATACTCCACGCACTTCAAGAAGCAGCACAGGGGTAAGTAAACATATTATTTTTTACAGTGCTGTGCAATTCAAGAGCAGTCATAGCTTTGTAAAATCGATTTTACACTAAAAATATTTGAAATACCTCACCCACTTTAAATAAAAGATAAAATTATGTTATTAAGATAATATTTATTGAACTGAATACGGTTTTAAAATAGAAGCATTAGTATTAGCATAGATAGAAAATATTAACGCAGGTATTTTTGCTGCCATGAAACTGCTCCCTCGTTGAAAAAGTACTCTGCAAACGTGTCGCGAACTTCCTTCGCTTTGTTTGAAGAGTTTCTGACTTGAGTACTTTGCAGTACATTAAAGTTTGTGTTCTCTTTACGCCATGCACCTTCAACTATTTCGCCAGAATTAATATTCTCTTGGTCAATCAAGTGCTCAAATGTATAGGTTTTTCTTTTTCGTAAAAAATTATGTAAGTAGCAACATGCCAAAACTATTATTTGCGCTTTTTCTGGTGTTAATTGAATTGTTGTTTGTAGAACTCCAAATCGTGATACCAGAATTCCAAACACGTTTTCTACAATCCTACGTGCTCTGCTGAGCCTGTAATTAAATATCCTTTGCTTGTTTGTGAGCCCGGTACCAGGATACGGTTTTGTTAGGTTTTCTTGCATTTGGAAAGCATTGTCTGCAACAAAAACGTATGGCAAAATTTTATCACTATTCGGCAGCTGTGATGGGCTAGGAATTGGTAAAGATTTGCTATAAATTGCCTTTCCAAATTCCGTATTTTTTATAACACCACCGTCTGAAACGCGACCATTTGTGCCTACATCCGCAACGATAAATTCGTAGTTTGCATTTACAGTTGCCATAAGAACAATACTGTAAAATTTCTTATAATTATAATATTGTGCTCCAGACTCAGGGGGTTTTTTTATAGCAACATGCTTCCCGTCTACTGCCCCAATGCAATTAGGAAAATTCCATGAACAATTGAACCCATCCGCTACATATTTCCACTCATTTTCAGATTGTGGTACCTGAAAGCAACACAAAATACAAAAAAATATTACTGATATTCTTCTTTTCTTTTAATTTCAGGATCTTTTAAAGGAAACCATTACGAAAGCTGCTAAAAGGAAGCCAGATGCTGCAGAGACTTTGGTGGAAATCGCGACTAAAAAGTTTACCGCAAAGGAAAAAAGCTCTACAGAAACAATTACTCAGGCGTGGGCTGTGAAATTGGACCGGATGACTCCTGTACAGAGAATATTGTGCGAGAAATTCATAGAAGACATTCTGTTCGAGGGGCAAATGGGATCCTTACACAGGAACTCTTTGCAACTAAATACCGGGGGGTCTTTTCCAACCAGCCAGACTAACTCACCAACAATACACTATTCAGATTCAGCACCACGCCCGTTTAGGAGCAATAGCTCAACTCCAGTACAGTTCGACAACAGCAACCTCAACTATGAAAGTGAATCTTCCTCAATTTCAGAATTTTTTTCATCTTATAAGGATTGCTAATGAAATGTTTAAAACAAATTTGCTACCATGTACTTGAATTACTTTTAAATAAAATATTTGATACATTATTTAGTTATGGGCAATATTCTAGCGAACTATGCTGGGTGTGCTGTTGCCAAAACGTACACCTGAGTATATAAAAGATTTTGTAAAATACACATCTGGGTATATATTACTCGGGTTCCTTTATAAATACATACATTTATTTCAGCGCTCTTACCTTAATATAATTTGAGAGACATGAAATAATAGCCTCACAACTTTCTACAACAATATTTGACAGGGAGTTTGGAGAAATTGCAGTGAGGAATTTTAAATCTTCAAATTTTTGTCCTGTTGCCAAGTATCTCAATGTCGCTGATAACCGCATGCTTGGTGATATTGCTTCTCGCATAGTAGTATTCTGTTTTTCTATCATCGGCGTCACCATTGCCAAAAGCTCCTCAAACGTATCAGGATCCATTCTAAGAAAATTGCGGTATTCCTCTTCACATGACGTCTTCAATTCACTCAATAAATTTTCGTGTGTAAATTTTTTACGTTTCTCGTACATACTTTTCATCCACAATCGTTTTCTTTTTTTTCGCTTTTCTTTTTTCTTTTTGTCAAGTAAAACGGCTGCAGTTGCAAGCAACAAAAAATCATCTTCCGACGACGACATATTACGTGCGCACGCTACGAACACTCAATTCAAATGGCGCATGACATACATTTGCATGAACGTGTAAGGGCTACGTCATGCACACGAAACGCACACATATACAGTGCATGACCTGCAATGCTGGATCGTGTAACGAGGGTTTAAGCTTTCTGTTTAAGCGACATACATACATAAGCTACGGTTATTTCATTCGTTTATTTTATTTGCATTGCATGCTATTGTAATTCGCAATCAGCTTATAAAATATTTCGAAGATATAGTTTATGTTTTGGAAAGCCAAAGTTTGGTTTTTCCAAGCGAAAATGAGGAAGGCAATCGCGCCATGCCTCAGAGCCAACAGTGCTCGCCACCAATAATACATACATACCCTCTCGCTCTCCAAAGAACAATTTTGAACATTTAGGCAAACATGGTCGTCAGAACCTGAGCCAAATGCAATTCGAACAAAACGGTCACATAGCACCTGAGCCAAATAATAAAATAAAATAAAAAATAATAATAACTTAAAAAACAACTCTCCTTCTCTAAAGCTTAGGCACTTTCTAAAAAGACAGTCCATAGGAATCTTGAAAAATTAAACAGGAGAGATGCCGTTAAGCCAGTACTAAGTTGGTGAGAGTGTTAGGAGAGAGAGAGGGGAGGAAGACAAACTAAAAAATCTTACACTAAGAGGAAAGAAAACTTTTTATACCATACATATCTCGTGAATTAACCAATGAAAAATATTTTAAGGAGAATTTCATAATCTCAAGAACCATGGAGACAGGAATCCTTTCACTTTACCCATGACGCTAAGCTCAAAAATTTAAGAAGCTCTCTGGGCTCAATAACATTAAGCTAGGAAGGCGCTTGTCGAGGGAAAAAATTGAAAAATTTCACTTAAAAATTTCACTCACTGCTTACTGGGCTGCAGTCTAGTAGCTATCGAACTAGTTCTGAAGGGCGAGTTCAGAGTGACTACCGTCGCATGTATGTATATCGGTGAGTAAATTTGTACACGTGCCTACACATCTCTTCACTTTTCGACAATAAAACAACGCTCCGATTGCGTGACTGCCAGTTACTCGTACTCCACAAATGCCACTTGCCAATTTGCGTACAACCTCCTGTGCAATACGGGCCATTGCAACTTCAGTTAAGCTAATTTAGAGCAAGTATGTAATAATTACGAGAATCCAGTAAGCAGCACTAAAGTGTTCAATAGGCCCAACAACAAAAACAAGGACATACACACGAGACGACATACTCGCACAACTCTGGCCAGACCATTAGTAAGTCGCTTTCGGCTGTGAAAGTGATGTCCAAAGTGTTTAACCACTGGGCGGGCGATCTTGTCAATATTTTTGTTTTGGATATAATACAATTTTTGTTAATATTATTTATTTTACAACTACTTAACACTTTTGTGCTTTTTTTTTCTTTTTTTTTAATTTACTTTTCACAACTTTTTAAATTCTGTTTTCGCTTTGACAACGACGAAAGTGAAACGAAAGGAGCTGCTTGCATGCGCCACATCAACGTTATTCGAAAGTTTGAAATGAATTTACAAATTTACAACGACGTCACAATTGACAAGTTTAAATTTCATTAAAGTCAAATTAAAAATGCAACAATGGGGCCACGCAGCAAACACAACCAACAACATGCGCCAGGAGCAGTGACAGCACTAAAAGGGAGAAACTGGGTAATTGAGAATTGCGATGGCTGATGGGTGACGTTGTGGGTGGGCCGTTACCACTGAGTTTGGCGGCGCTTGCATGCGATGTTGGAATTCATATTCTGGTTTCCCTTTATAAATGATTCAATTGTTGCGATTGACTTTGTTTGTTTGACTGTGGACGAGCTGAACTTTGTGTGATATGCGCGAATTGCTGTTGGCTGGTTGCCTGCTCAGCGTTCCATGCATTTTAAAAATGTCAATATTGACACTACTTGTACATATTGATTTTGCAATTTTATTTCAATTCATTTGCACACAAACAGCGTAAACGTTTATCGCTGTGGCAGAAAAAATAGAAAAAATTGTGACGGATTTATATATTGGACCCGCGAGTATTTTAATCCTTCATTCATTTTTTAATTGGCGCTTTAATTGCTAAGCGATTTTGGTCTTCTCGAAACATTGAGTCATTCGTGCTTAGCTATCCCTCTCCTCCCTCTTTAAAATATTTGAAAAATTCAATTTTCCTTTTTATTCATACATACATAAGTCGCTTAGTGATGAAAAAACATCATATGATATTTATATCCTGGCACTATCTCGGAGACGACTTAAAAGATTTAAATTAAATTTGTTGCTTGGAGAATATACTACGTTCTTAGAATTTATGCCCTTTAGGATATTTTTATGGAGTTGCCACCCATCTGAATTTTTGTGTAATAAAATGAGATGTGATAATAGATATCTGTATCAAAGAAAATGTATTTTTCTTCGAACCAAAAAAAAAAAAAATTTCTACTTGGGGTTAATACCTAGAGTTGCCACCTAATTGTATTATGTTATATGGATCTATCCCATCAGCTGATAGCTGATTTTTTCTCAAATGTTTACACTGCACATTTAGGCGTCGTACGATTTTGACATTAGTCCTACGCATTATAAAAACAGAGTACATTGAAAATGTATGGATGTGTGTTTTTAATTCGCCTAACTTCCACTTTCTATTAATTCGCCTTAAAACCAGCTATCCCCGTTTAGAGGCACTCTTCAACAATCGAAAACATGCTAAATTTCAAGCTGTCCTACTTGAGCGTTGCCACCAGGAGATTTTTGAAGGGTTGCTACTTTTTTTTTTTAATTTTTAAAAATTTAGTGGAATATTCTAGCATGGGTATAAATCGAAATGTAGTTTACGTCGCTTTTTTTTAAGGTAAAGTTACTGCTCAGCGTTGCCACCTTATTCCATTATATTTTTTTAATATCCGCTATAATTCCGATTAGCAAAGGAATTTTGTATATACTTTATAAGCTACAATCTAAGGTTTATAAACTACTATCTAAAATTAAAAAAAAAAAAAAATATAGAAGATTTGGTATTGGGTTGCCACCCTTTTTTAATTCTAAACAGTTGAGTGCAATATTTTTGTTTGGTTATCAAAACGGCAGATATTTTAAGTCGTTTTTAAACAAAACTATTTCTATTATCTCGAGTTGAACGTATTAATTCATACCACGGTGGGTGAACTCAATATGAATGCGAGCAGAATGAGAACTAAATTATGTGGCAACCTGGAAAATGACGAACAAATCTACGCCACCCAAGTGCTATAGAAAAAATGTAATTCTTCGTGTGGCGAGTTAACCAATAAATTGGCATGCATAATCGCATACAAATAACAAATAATTTAATCTCATCATAGAGTAAGCGCCACCTCAGATAAAATCGCTTCAAACCAAAACCAACGCAAACAAGATCCACTGCAAACGCCCATTGACGAATTCAAAAGAACGCATTCAAACATTTTATGTCAATGTAGCGCCCACTGTGTCATTGTTTACATACAAAATATCGCCGTTAGTGTCTGCGCACGCCCGTCAGTTGTCTGTCGCACGGCTACCTTTGAAATACTCGATTTATGGATGTAGCAGGCTGTGAGATAATTTTATTTGTTGCCTTCTCATTTAGGATTACGGCACCTATTTATTTCGCAAATATCGTACGAGTACACACACACACACACGAACATCACAGAAGATGAGACAAGGGCGCAACTCCTTGATCCTTATCATTGTTGCGATCGGTGTTGTCAAATATGTTCCACATGGACAGGTAATTCAGTTGGCGCCTCGTTATGAAAACAACGAACACAAATTCATACAGATTTATATGGCATACAACAACAATGTGTGTGTGTGTGTGTAAGTATTATTGGTGATGTTAACAAGTGTAACGATTTGACGATAACAAAATGATCTTCAAGTATTTTTGTGTAAAATATTTGAGTTTAGCTGGTGGCTTAGTGGCAAATCCTCGTTGTTCTTGAAAAATTGTTGGCAATTAGTTTGACTTCATTCCTTGAACGCCACATATCCATTCTATTGAGAGGCATCGAATTATAATTTTTTTTTTTTTTTTTTTTGTTGATTAAGTAGTGACGATCATTATAAGTTACAATCGATCTTCCAATTAAGTAGTCGCATACGTTTTTATTAATGTTGAAATTTGGATCAAGATTTGGTGATAAAATGAAACTGAGGCTAGTTTCTTGTTAAACAAATTAATTCGATCGTTATTACTGATCTTGATTTTTATTCCAAAAAGCGCTTAACGCACACCAAAAATGGCGCTCGGCGCGTTTTGGTGTGTTCTCCTACCATGCCGTAAGTTCCAGAGTAACGTACCGTACCGGAGACTTCAAAGGTGGTTGGAAAAAGTTGTTTCAAAAATTTGTTGCCCCTCGGCAGTGTTGCTATTCAGACCCCGTCTTAGTCACATTGGAGAAGGCTAAGGAATAGCCGCCTTCTCTCACTGCTGCGGGCATAGATCTGGCTGTGACTACATAGATAGTTATGAGTGTCGATTTGAGTTCCCTGAATCGTACGATCGTCAAAAACGCTAGAGACATGGCGTCCGCCTTCCAAACGGGGTCGATCTGTTAAAATGTTATTCTTTCGGGACACGGCCATGTGTCTTGATGCTGGTAAGGGGCTAACTCTGCGGTTATGGGCATGGAATATACCCTCAGTATTTATGCCTTTCGGGCTAATTTCATAAAGTGCTAGTACCTGAGCACGTTCGATCAATTTGTAAGACCAATATTCAAAGGACTTCAAATGTCATAACATAGCGGTCTAGTGCTGACTTCCGTTTCCTCTGCTTTCATGGGCGGATTTCAGAATATATTCTGGCTCGGAGCCAGTTCATCCGTTCGCATATCGTCTTTGTTATACGGCATAGCCAAAGCCTAGAGATCTATAAATCATACTAAGAGCTCTACTCTTGAATATCCTCAGAGTTGTCTCATCACTTGGTGTCAACATCCAAAACTGGATTGGATTACTAGGCTGAAATTGTGTTGGTGCGGATTCAGCTCTACAAGATTTTTAACCACTTTTACCGCTGTGTAAGTTTGGTTTTTATATATTTTACGACTCGCTATTAAAGTAAATCTGTGAATTAAATTCCAATTATTCGCCAGAGTTCACAATTCATCAGCCTAACTCGTAAGCGGCAGCAGCCATTAAAACCCACAAAACAACAAATAAAACAAAAGTTCAAAAGTTTTTTTTTTGTTATTTTTTTTTTTTTTTTTTTTTTGTTTTAATGAAAATTGAATGGGTGCTAAATTGTAAAAGAAACTTGTTAATTGTATTACTCGCTTTATTGTTGGCATTTATATATCTCAAGTGGCACGATCCTTACGATTTCAAAGAAACACTTTCCATTCAGCGAAATTTAAACATTGTTAGCAATATTTTTTTCGAAATCAAAACATGCTTGTTTGTTTGCATTTGGTAAAAGAATTACTTCGACGGAAGGAGGAAATTCAAAGAATGTTGCGAGCAGAGTGCATCTGAAACGCTTGAGCAGACCACTACAATGGTGCGCATGCGCAGCAAGAACTAATATTCAAACAAACAAAATTTATATTTGAAAGCACTGCAAGGATGCACAATTGATTTCCCTTAAACTCAAGCAGAAGCGTGCAAAAGAAGTACTTTTTTTCGAGTTGGTCACATAGAGAGACTTATTGCCCGGCAACTTGTGTCTCTTAGTCTATTTGTAGCAGAGTGTAGGCCGCTTTGGTAATAACGCATTGGCCCGCCAAGATACTCGATCATTTTAGAGGTATACAATCGTGATAGTATTCCTTCCCCGGTGTCACCAATTCCATCCGCGCCTATCTCCCGCTCTCACCTGCCAATCGCTGCGAGTGCAACGAGTTGCCGAGCCACGTGTCTCCCTGTATGAACAGCTTATAAACATGTGTATGTATGTGTGCGCTATAAGTGCCTCTTATCAAATTTGCAACACTTACTTTTCGCTTGCTTAACTCCGCCTTGTGCCCACAACACATTCCCCGAGTCGTAAATGCGATTTTATTAAATCAATTGTGTGGTTGTTGTGAATAAAAAAAAAAAATTAAACGCTCAATTACATTTGCAAACAAATAAGGCAGTTTAAGTTCCGGTGTAAATTTGCGTTATATACTCAGCTGTTACTCGCACGTATTTAAAGCTCTCTGCCTTAAGCGCTGCCACTAAGACGTTTTAGCAGAGTTGCCATTTATTTTAAATTTTCAAAAATTTTGCGAGATATGCTAAAGTGCGTGTAAAACGAAAGGAATATTTCTCAGTACATATTTCAAAAAAAATCCAGGTAGGGCGCCCACTTAGGGATGCCACCTAGTCCCATTACATTTATTTTTTTGCATAGTCGCTTCTATCTGGGTAAAGACTTGACACCTTTGTAGGGACTTTTTTAAATAGGTTATCAGCTACTATCTAAGCTATTTTATTTAAGTGTTGCCACTCAGAAGATTTATACCGAGATGCCAGCTATTTATGAAATTTAAAAAAATCTCAAATACGACCTACTAAAGTTGGTATCAAACCGATGGTACTTTCAGCCGAATTTCAACAAAAAATAATTTAATAAAAAGGACAAATTAACTTTACTGATATGTAGCTACAACAAAGTAAATTATATGGCAACCTCGTCCTCACTCCCTTCTGTTCAAGACACAACTATGCATATACAAGATCTTGCTATTCTGATACACAATTTACAAATACAAAACAAAAGTGAATCTTGACCACGTGTGCCTAGTTCCTACGAAGCAAAGCAATCAGTGAATGTAGCAAGGCGGAAACGATCTTCTAAGATATTAATTCGTTTTATTCTCTCTGTATCCTTTTACTTTAGTGAAACCCCTTTTTTCACCACCACTCAACCCTTGCTAGCACTGCGCATGCGTCACAGCGTTCATTTCTCATTTCACAATCTAACTGTTTTGTAGCCAACGATTTCCTTTGTTCGCATTTGGGCTGGCACGTTGTGAGTAATTAGTTTTAGTGGCATGGCCGCTTTGTATTATTTTTTTGTTTGTTTTTTTTTTTTTTTGATTGCTTTTTGCTGCGCGAATAGCAAAATGTTCTCACACTTTTCCTGCTGTGCAATCGGAAGTGATCCTTCTACTTGAGCCGATCACCAGCAGCGATTGCGAGCACCCATGAAAAAAATCTCTCTCAGTTAATTCATTCACATAAAAGTGAAGATGAAAAATCATATTAAAATTGTTCACTTGTTATTTTACAGTTTTCAGTTTTTGTTTTTTTTTGTTTGTTTTATTTTACGCCCAGCTACTGCCTACGAAACGGAGTTAACCGACGCGGATCATCGCTCATACCTATGTACGTACATTTTAGCCATCGATTGATCAGCTTCCGCGCCACCTGTTACCGATTGCGTGTGAGTAGAAATGTAAACAGTCTAATACATACATACATACAAACGTACATAAGAGTATGTATGTATGTATGTATATAGCGCTCTCCATTCGCTTGCAGATCCGCCTACGAACTAACGACAATGCCTACTTCAGTGGCTGCTGCTGTTGCTGCTGCTGGAACTTGCGCTGCTGAGCCTTTGCTGTAAAGGATCTTTTTGATTTTTCTCAAGCGATTGCATCATCGCTTTATTGATCTTTTTTCCTCCTTTCGCTTTCTTCCCAACAATACTTTTTTTTTAGCCAACTCATCCACTGTCATTACTACGCACAGCAGCTACGAAGTCTTGGCTATTGTTCTACCAGCCATTGGATACAGACAAGAGGATGTGGTTAGTTTCATAATCCTAAAAAGGAAAATGGTTACAATAAAAATTCATTTCATTTTTATTTTCATTTTAAGTACCTATCAAAATAGTAATAATAATTTGTCTGACATGTATATGAGATTTACTTCCGATTCCACTAGAAATCATTTGATACGGTGGGAGATTCAAAGAAAACGCCATATTGGAGTCATAACACATATCTAGTATCTACTTGTACCTAGTACCTAGCGTCCATGGATAATTTATAATTAATATCCAATTTGAATTTATGAACTTTAAAATAGAAATGGCCTACCGAGTTTAAAGGTTGCCATATAATTAGTTTTTTGTAGGTACTCGTCACTAGAGATGTTCTGACCTGCATTGATTCGTTCAATTATTTTCTTTATAATAGCAAATATCGCAAAAATATATAAATTTACATAAACCTACGCGATAGCATATTCGTTTGATACCTTTATTACCATTTCTTACTTATTTTTTTCTTTATTCAAATTTCAAGTGGGTGGCAACTGGGTTAAAAACTTCTTAGCCGGCAACACATCGACTAGAGAGCTAAGACTGTAGCATATAATTTGACACAAAATTGATTAGAAATTTGTCAAAAAAAATCTTCAAAATAAAAGCGGATATTCAAAACAAATATATATAAGGTGGAACAAGGTGGCAACCCTGGTTGTTGTTGTTGTTGTTTTAACAACAAAATCACTCCCCGAAGGTTTTGGGGAGTGTTGTCGAAATAACAGTCCTTGGCCGGTTATGAATCCGGTACGCTCCGGTACTCCCTTGCGGTACTGCCCGACTGTCGTGGGAGCGATTTGGTATGACCAGTGCAACCTTCTAGGTCATGTCATCCCTCCTTCCGAAAGGAAAGAGAACATAGGTAATGAGAGGTGGGAGGCATCATATCCGTAGATCAACCATCGAGTTGCACATCATTACCTTTGTGCATATTGGTCGCCTCTTACGACCGGTATGCCTACCGCGGGCATATTCTAAGCCCCAACCCTCGGGCAACCCTGGTTAGTAACCCTACCTGGATTTTTTTTAAGTACGACACAAAATTCCTTTTTTTTTGTATAAATTTGTATTTCACACTCACTTCTTAAAAATTTCAAATATGTGGCAGCCTCGTAAAAACATCCTATTGGCAACGCTTAAGCAGAAAAGCTTGAATCTGGTTTAAAAGTTCATACAAATTGGGCAAGTCATTTTTGAGGCCTTTCTTCCTTGTCTGGTTACTATAGGAGACATCACAAGCTCCGATGGTCTTCATGTCTCGTCTCGTCTCGTCCATCGCATTTCCTGTAGGAAGTGATGCCAGCCTTAGCGTTAAATCGCACCTAACCTTTTATTCCTAATATTGAAAGTACCTTTAAAATCGAACAAGGAGTGATCTGGTTGATAGAAGAGTTGGTGTTCCATCCACAATAATCTCTCAAAGGAAATTAAAAAACCAACAGCTCGCATCAGACATATTAAGTTCACTTAAACTTGAACCTAAACCAAAATTCTTTCCAAAATAAAAGTGACTTGTATTTTCAAAATTTTTTCTCAAAGTGATATGTTTTTATTTGCAAATTTAATCGGCTCCATTTAAAAATGTCCAAATCGGTGAGATATTCTTCTGAGCGTAATTTCAATTTTTTTTTTCGGTTGAAAAGGAAATACCAAATTACATTTAATTAGGTTAAAATAAGCGCGAGGTCGTACGTTCGCGTACACATCAACAGTGCATTTCTTAATTCGCTCAACAACAACAATAACACAAAATGCATTCAAAAAACCAATAGTACTACATAATAGGCCAAACTTACTTGAAACTCTTAAACATAGAGGGTAAATCGAATTAAGGGCCTTATTAGGGGCAGCAGACGAAATGGCCAAAAATAACTGACGGACGAACGATCATCAACAGCAATGCCCCAAGATGCACGTACCAAAGGGGCCAAACGCCGCTATGTGCCGAATTGCTGTAATGTGCACATTTAACCTTTGCTTTGCGCAAATAGAACAACAACAAAATAGATCCAGGCAGGGACCGTAACGCCTTGTGAATTATAAGAAAAAGATATTAACTTATTATTAACAAAACTTGCAAAAAGTGTAAGGAAAGTGAGAATGAGAGTCAGTAAAAACAGCTGTTGCCATTTTGATTGGTTAACAGTACACATTTTAAACTTTTTGTTGTTGCCTTTCCTTGTCACGATCAGCTGGTTTTTACTCACAAGCTTTACTGAGTGAAATTCCTACAGTAAAAACGTTTAGCTCTCTGTCAATAAAATGTCAAAATGTGCTCTCTCGCTGCAAGTGTAACCAAAAACTTTCTCAGTAAAAATTTTTACCGAACACAGCTGTTGCTTTTTTCGCTTAAGAAATAAATGTCAAATTTAACTGTTATTTTCTGGCTGTCATTCAGATGTAGCAAAAAGTTTTACTCAGAACAATTTTCGCTAACTTCTTCTGGTGAAACTGTCAAACGATCAGCTGTTGCGCATTTGACAAACCAAAATAAAACTTAATTTCGAATTTACATTTTGAGAAAGAATAAATAATCATGTTTATGTTTTGCTCTAATTTATTTGCTTGCGCTTTTTGGCAGCTGTCACATTTTTTTACTAGAACTCGATCCCGTACAGTGTTTACGTTTTAAAATTTTGCAAATTTTGCTCAGAAAAGTACGAGTTCAGATCTGCTATCTTTACAAAACTCGATAAAACTCAATAATGGTTTGTAGATTCGCCTAAAAATATTGCAAATTCGGTCTCTGTTTTCATTCATACATATCTACTGACAAATTCACAACTTAACCGGAGGGCAATTTTCATATCACTTTGATTGCGGCGAAATGCCGGACGGATTAAAATACACACAACCACACATAGATACCAACTCTGATTCGACTGAGTTTAGTGAAAAGTTTGAATGAATTGAATGGAAACGGACAGACGAAAACTTAGCCAGCTGTAGGTATGCTGGATGGATGACACGCTTCGTGTGCTCAGCTCTGTTTGGTGAATTACCAAAAAGTCAATTCAAAAAAGAAAAAAAAGAAAGAGTTGAAGACAACGAAAATTTGCGCCTGCACATCGCATGAATTTACCATAAAGATCCGGCATGGACTTATGCAGTTTTCTAACTTGCTTGCCAACTGTCTTATATTTTGGGTACAAGTATTTGCGAAGATGGCACAACACAAAAAAGGGGTTGTCGGTTAACCTGATAAGGACTTCTTTTTGGAAAAAAACTCTACAAGGTGGAAAAGATATGCCTTTGAAAGGGGTGACTCTCTGTTACCTTCTAGACAACACTTAAGCAATTCTCAAATTGTAAACTAAAAGATCTATGGAGCTATTTTGCCGAAAAGCCAATTAATAAAACAGAATACACTATATATATTTTTAAATTTTTTTTTTTTGTTACTTGGCAACCCTCAATATTATTCATATACCAACACGAAATTCTCGAAAACACCACACCTAGGCACATGGGCAAAAAACACTCAAAATTTGCATTGGTGGCTACAAAGTGGCAAAACAATTTGCGCACGCAACGAACAAGGGTTAAAGAGCAGTGTAAAGAGTTAGGGCAATCAGAGTAGTCAAATGGTGACAGCTACAATCTAAAGTACAAAAAAGTAAATGTTAACATCTTTGCCTCCTGAGTAGGTATGTACTTACTTATTTGAAAATTGCTCAAATACGATCTAAACTTTGAGAATCGAATATTTGCATTAGAGCGTATCGAGAAAATAAAATTTCTTAATTGTCAAAAGTGTGTACATAGTTAGTTTTGTTTCAAATTATGTTGCTATTAGTACTTTCTTATTCGTCACTTTAAGCAAAAAAAAAAGCAAGTGCCTATAATTTTTTTTTTTACGCATTTAGCGACTTAGGAATAAAAAAACAATATAAATTTTTTTTTTTTGGAATTTGTAATTTGCCATGAAAAACAAATGTGTCGCTTGCAAAATAGCACCAAATTTTTTATCGCTTATAATTCTTTCTGCTTGCTGATTTCTTTATTGCTTTCAATTAAAAAATTTTGTTAGACAAGCATGAAAGTTGTACGAGTATCTATCATCGAAATTAATTTGTTAGTTATATTTTTTACTCCCATATGAATTTTTTTTCTTGAGCTGTTAGCGACTTGTGAATAAAAAAAAAAAATTAAATTTTTTTTTTTAAATCTGTCAACTTCTTAGGCACTCTGGCATCGAAATTTCTAATGCAACAATGTATTATTTGCTTATTAATTTTTTTAGTTTTGTTAATTTTGATTTTCTCATTAAAAAAAAAAAGAAAACATTTTTTTTATTAAAAAATAAAAAAGCCATCCCAAGTGCTACAACAAAGTAAACTATAAATTGCTACTCAAATGCTCAACATTTTTTTTATTCGATACGGTCTAATGTGCCGCAAACACTCGAACCTGGAAATGAATTCAAAATTCTCACAAATCCCAACACATGTCAACAGGTTGCAACACGCTAATTCAACACAAGACAAAGAACACGTTGGACCACCTCAATTCTAGCGCTTGCTTGAAAAATATGGAAATTCAATCTTGAAAAGCAACAGAAGCAAAGTGGCCATGCGATCAAAAATACCAAAGGACCCATGAAACTCAAAAACTCGAGGAGTGTTTGCACTCAATATTCAAGTATCAGCAACCTGTTAACTATGTGCATGTGTGTGCGTAATAGCAACCTTTCCACTTGACTATGAAATCATTTCCAGGAAGGTGCCACTTCTAACCTTTCACACTTTCACTTGTATGCTCTCACAGGAATAAGAAGAAATTTATATTAATGCTTAGGTAGTCAAAGTGAAAAGTCAAATGGTCAATCAGGATTAGTAAATAAATAAAAACAAAAAAAATAAATCACAAAAATGCTTATGCGAATTTCTTGCCTACATTAGGGTGTGTCAGCTTACTTATTAGTTTAAATTTAACTTTAAAAAATCGTGGAAGTTGAACAATCGGAATCGTCGCAATTTCACGAAACGGCCTGATGACATTAGCTTTGTTCGCGTACATAATATTTTGACATTTCATTGACAGAGAAAGCTACAAGTCTTTACTGAGGGAATTTCACACCGTAAAAATTGTAAGTGAAAAACAGCTGATCGTGACAAGGGAAAGCAACAACAAAAATTTAAAATTTTGAACTTTTAACCAATCCAAATGGCAGCAGCTGGTTTTTGGTGCAAGTATTTACTGATCTCTTGATATGATAGGGCAATTTGGTGATGAAACGCCAGGATTTGGACGCTTTGGCTTTTATATTTTTTTTTTACAAACGGCAATGGGTTTACTGAACCACCCTAATGTACACACATACATAAAACCAAGTCAGATTGTGTAGCATTGTAATTGATATGTTTACTTTAAGTTCGCTGTAAATTGACGCAGGAGTCCTACGAAAACAAGAATCCTTGAAAATAGACAACAAATTTATGGAGCGAAAGATCAGTTGTGATTCCTTTTTCTTCTTCTTCTTCTTCTTCTTCTTGTACTATTCTCTCAAACAATTAATTTTATAGTCAATACCTTTGATGACAAATGAGAATGTCCTTTTGAAAAAAACAACAATGCTACTTAAAGCATTTGTTGTTGGCAGTAGCAGCCTCTGAAAACATGCGTAATCCGATAAGGAAATTAAATCCTGTCGATGAGGCTGTCATTTACAAAATTAAAATAAATTTATAAGGACCTCACAGTTGACATTTTTGAAGACAACACTTGAATTGCGTTGAAGTATTGAGCAGTGCAGCATTTGAATGTGTTGTGGTGAAGTTTCATACAACTACAGAAGGCCATATCTCCCCGATCATTTAGGTCTGCTACACGGATTGATGAAAAGTGGCTTATGACAAAACCGGAGCTGGTAGCTATAGACAGAAGCTCAAGAAATCCATGGAATAGATGGTTGTGCTAAATAATGCTTTCGAAGAGGTTCATCCTCAAAGCGGGTCTTACGGTGCTTGCAGTCTTCCACAACTTCTTTGAATGTTGTTAATGTAAAGCAGTGCTCAGTGTTTGGGGAGCCAAAAGCATAGTTTTGTTGGGCTGAATTTCAGTACATGAGATAATAAATGGGCCCAGCACTTTGCCTAATATGATCTGCAATTTTCGACGTGATTTTAGCGAGCTACAGTAGTACCTAAAAAATTATTTATATTTGTCGCATATTCCACTCTCTGTGTGGTCAATTCGTAACCCTTTTTTAGCTTAAAAATAAAGCCACAAAAAATTGGTGAAAGCCAAATGGGCGCTGATTAACAAGCAGCAGCTGTCAAAAATTAATAGAGATTCACCAATTGGCTACTTAGATAAGTATGTAAGCACTTACTACATCTTAAAAAGTCCATTTTTTCGCTTACAAAATGTTAAACAACAACAAATTTCCACACTTAGGCCACTGAGCTTTTATACGGTTTCGTGTGCCAAACTTAAATTAACTGACGGCTGACGCTCGAACAGCAGCTGGCATTGTATTCTTTGAGACTAAAAATCTACTGAAAAAATTTGGTTTAGAACTCCTTGTGGGCATAAAAAAAGTGCTTAATTAAAAAATAGCAGAAAGTGTCAAAAGAGAGAGTGAAAATATCGGAAGTAACTATAAACTAATATAGACACAAGTGGAATGGTACGTGTATAAGCTTTATATTTACCATTGAAACCAACACAAAAATGGTGTAAGTAGTTAAGAGTGATTTGAGGATCTTAACCCGTTGGAGACAGCTAATATAGGAGCGAATCAAGACCCTGGAATGAATTGAGATGCTCCAACCCAGAAGGTATTATTATCGGCAGCCCACTATGGCGACAGAGTAAGCGAAAGTCCGCCACTAGGATGAAGGGACCATGTGGAGAAAAAGAATAAGAAATTAAAGAATAATAATGACGAGCTTTGCAGTGAAAAAAGCTTTTTGAAATTAATTTCCCAAATAATCTTGTTCTAAGAATTTGCTAAGTGTCGTTGAAGTGTTACTTTTAAAATGATATAAAAAACCAAAATAACTGCAAAGTTAAAACTTCTGTCAGGTGCGCACGCGTGTGGTCGGTTGTTTAATGAAGCGTTAAGAGTGTTAATTGCTTGTAGAAAATAAGAACAAGAAAAAGTTTATAACTTGATGTATATGTTTGTATGGTGCCCCCCATAAATTCAGACGGAAAAAATTCAGAAATACAATTTTTCGGAAAAATTTATTCAGAAACCATTTTTCAAAAACTAAAAATTCAGAATGAAAAATTCAGAAATCACTTAACAGAAAAATGAATGAAAAAATGAATAATCTGGAGGGGGAAATCCGATATTTTTAGAATTTTGCGAGATATTTGCAGTTAAAGTTTACAATTTTTCTGTCATTTTCATGTGGTTGTTGTAATCACAAATTACCCTGTGAGAAAAAAGTGGCCCATAGAGTCGGAACGGTGGCATGTTGCCACCGTTCAGGGCAACCACCTGGAGTTGGAATGGCGTAGCCCAGGGTTATTTTTTGAAGCGCGGCCGAAGGCCGCCTATGCGGAAAGGTGTTCTGCACATAAAAAACGTGGATCGGGTCCCGAATTGGGGATCTGCGCAAAATTTAATGTTTTTTCTGGTTACTTTCTCAATTTTGACTTCTGAATTTTGACTTCTGAATTTTTACTTCTGAATTTTGACTTCTGAATTTTTACTTCTGAATTTTGACTTTCTGAAAAAAAATTTCTGAAAATATGTGTTTCTGAATTTTTGTTGTCTGAATTTATGACGGGAGCCTGTTTGTATATACTTTTTTATCGTTCTCGAAGTTTCAAATATATCTGGAAAAATCTATAGTTGCGTTCCAGTTTGCTGACCTGGGTCGGGTCACGGTCATAATTTAACAGGAACGATGCGGGTCAGCTGCATGAGAGTTGTTTGTGTAAATAAGTGTGTATACATATGCATGTTTGTGCTGCCAAGCAAATAAGGGTTGGCTGTCAAAAAATCTACTACAAAAAAATCTACTACTACGGGTCCGAAATTGACCCAGAAAAATATCAAGATCACAGCGTTGTTGTTGCATTTACATGTAAAATTTTATACAGGTCTGGGTTTGTGTTTAACTGGAACACGCCATATAGCGAGATGGAACTATCGATGCTAGAATAATCGGTATTTTTTTTTTGTGGAAATACATCGAGGATAGTTCGGCACCATCATCCAACTATAACAAACATACAGACACACAAAAACTTTCCCTGTATTTTGGCACTGAAAAATGTGTGGATTGTCAAAATTCGAGAAAAAAATAAAAAACAGCTGTAGGGGAATTCACTAACTTATAGCGATTCGATTCGGTTCGATTTCTCGAGATTTTCAATAGCGATTCTGTCGCTTGCACTATCGAATATGCGATTCACTAACTTATCTGTAACGATGCGTGCAAAGGATTTCTCATCTCGCTATATAACATACTCTATGTTTTCAAATGCCATTTTTTAATGATAATAATATGGATATAGTATTATTATTCCAATTTTTAATAAAAAAATCAAATTATGTGCATTTTATTTAACGACATAGAAAACAACTGCAATTTGTGTGTCGTTTAGTTTGCAAAACAGCTGATTGCGAATAAGGGAAAATCGAGAAAAAATAGTTAGTGAATACCAAATATCGTGATAAATATCGGTATGACAAAATGTCGATTGCGAATGTCGTAGTCGAAGTTAGTGAATTACACTACTGGCCTATTAACACGAACCGTATTATTGGATTATGGTTCGACACATAGGCCAATAGTTTACTTAACTTCGAAGGACATTTAAAATGTTGGATAACTGAAAAGCGTTGTCCAAAATTGTGTGTTTTCGAGCTCATTCTGATTTTCGAAGCAAAATATGTTTAAAATCGGTATTTTCGTATTATAAAATTGTCGTCGAAACCTATTTTAATTGAGTTAAATAGTCTCACAGGCTCTTTGATTGTAGTCAAGTGAAAATAAGAATCGAAATGAAGAACATAAATACTTGTTTCATCTGAAGTGTTTTATACGAAAACAGGCGTTTTATGCTGTAGTATGTACATAGTCTAAGAATTTAAAATAACCGTAATCGAATCCAAAACTCAATAAGTCAATAACGTCTTTAGATTTCCTACATTGTTGTGGAAACTTAAAAATGCATGAAATTGGTTCAGGATTTGTTATTGGTAATAGAGAAATGCCCCCTTCTGTAATTGTTAAAAGGATTACTGCGGGAGATAGCAGATAATCTCAAAGGAATTATCAATCGACAACGCCCACACAACGAACCAAGCGCCAGCACTGAAGCGAGATATTTGTGTTAATATTCATAGATCTGGATGCATTGATATCCTTGCATATCCTTAAAGTATAAACCACACACAATAATTCACGTGCAACCCTTTGTCATTCGGCTGTAAGATTGATTATGATGCACTAGGCACTGAGAGGAGTGGTCAAGCAGCGAATGAACTGCATACCCAAGCGAAGGCCAGTTAAATCGGAATATTCAACAACTCAATAAACACTCCTCTATTTATTTTAATTTCTTCTTTTTTTTTTTTTTTTTTTTTGATATACTAGCTAATTCTTTTCTATCATTTCGAACTCATTTCTATTATTTACTATGAGTACTTGTTTACATTTGCTCAGTCTAACGCTCATTGCGGCAATTCATCCATAGAGGATGCGCAAGGGTGACGATATTTATGTTTGTATGTTTGTTAGAAAAGGGTTAAAACGAGAACGCGACTAAGGGCGTGAAGTCAAACACGAGTTCTAAACGCATAAATAATTATAATGCTCACGTGTTTCTTGGAATTCTCGAACATTAATTGAGTCCTCGTCTAGGTATTTATGGGTTGTATCTGGAGCGCATGAATTGTGTATTGAATAATTGATTGAATGCAGTTTGATGCCGCCTTCGATTTATTCAAGCAAATAAGGTTAAGATTTATTTGGGCCAAATCTCCGCCGATGGACTACCCGCCGTGTTAGACAAACGCGTTGTTAAAGAATTGGTATAAAGCCACTGCTAAGAAAAATATTCTCGATTGCGTTCGTTCAAATTGGAACTGAAATGTTCTTTTTCCGTAAGAATGGCGTTCAGGCAGATCGCATATTTGGAGTGGGAAGGTCCTCTAAAGTTTACAAAATGTATTTAGTACGATGGGGTTGAGTCTAGATAAGTAAGATCTGAACCTATTATACATTTAGTGCGAAGTTGTGCTAGGGTGGCCCTAGTTTCTCTCGGGAGGACGCTCTCCTCTCCTGTTTAACTATTTCAGGTAGTTGGATCTAAATAACAGCATTCAAAGGCTGAGATCCGATTCCGATCTCGGTATGGCGGTCTTTTGCGGATCGACTCTAGTTACGTAGAAAAAACGCCTGGGTAATGGGCTGCAAGATCAACATAATCACAGTGCTGACGGAGATGATTCCTTACTTCCTTAAGTGGCGGATCTTCTTTCATCAGGTTTCGCTTTGGATGTCTAGACGTATGGCAGTTTAGAAAGAAGCTATCTACTCAGTAATTTCTAGTCCTTTTTAACATTGGGCTTTTTAGTCTCTTGATGGACGAGATGAGTAGCCAAGGTGTATGCGACTAATACCAGTTTGGAACACTATTTGAGCAAGTCCTATAGAGAGACCACTTGTTTTGTATCCTTTAGAGACATACACCCCTATTGCGTGTGTCGAACACGAATAAATAATCGACTATTAAGCGGTTAGCGATCATCGACCAGATGCGAGTGTCGACCCGATCGATCAACGAGCGACTGTGAATGCTCAATCGATCATAGTTCTACCGCATTTTTGGGGTCGTTGGTGTGTCGATTGGTTTGAAAAGTGCTAATAAAATGAATAAAAAGTAAATTATTGGAAACAAATTTCAAATACATACATTAAAAACGTGCTGTTTTTGATCGATCCAAGTTACACAATGCCAAAAAAAATTACGATCGACTCAATCGAAAAATTTCTATTCTACTGCAAATCGACACTCGCAATAGGGGTGAATAACTTGGAGACTAATTACACCTTTTCGCATTTAAAAAAAATTGTTTGCGCTAAACATTTCACACGCTCTGATTTGAGGCCAAATAGTACTCGCCTTCTAATTGTCGTATATCCCTGAGGTTAAATATTTGTTGTTTTTGTAGGTGTATTGTGTAATTAATAGCTGTTGCGTAACGCCCCCAAAAGAGGTGGCCGGATGTGTTTGAAAAAAAAAACAACAAAAAAGTTACGTGCAAAAATTTACACCTCGGCTTTTACCCAATTAACAACAGAATGTAATTAATCAAGTGGGGTAATGACATCGCAAACTGGACTGAGCTCATTTTCTTTCTCTCTCATAACAAGAAGTAGCCGTCTTAAGGAAATTAATACGTTCGAATGATGCACAAGGCAACTACATAGTAAGTCCAACTCTCGTCTTGGTTCATCAAGAAAGAATTGATAGTCATATCTCTATCATATCATGGATCAGTCATTGAGTTGAACTCATCCTTTCTCTTCCTTAGCAGTATGTTTCTAAAATTTACTGTTCGGCTTTCTTGGACCGCAGCGAAACTAAAATCCTACTCCATAACAGCGTGCTTTCCCGGCTAGGCGACTTAGCTAAGTAAATGAGAAACAGCTGATTTAAGTGGTCAAATTCTATAACTTCGATAGGTGGGTCACTTTTCAAATAGAGAGAGGAAATTGCAAGTTTATTCCTCAGTAAGTTTTGCATATGTAAAGATATTGACTAAAAAAGGTAACAGCTGTTTTACTTGCGGAAAGTTTCGTATTGAATAATCGATTACATTGTTCCTTATAAAGGCCGGGGCATTGGTGCGGTAGTCGTATCGCTGTAGTCGTATCCTTAACGTAAGAGAAAAACCAACATGCAATTGGTCGGTAAGGTTGCGTTACAGATAGTAGCACCAATAATCGATTATCGGTGATTAATTTGACAACTAACCGCACAAAATACGTCAATTGGACTCCGGCCACCGGCTTTTATGAGACCTTAAGACAGCATATTTGTAATTTGGACAGCTTAATAACCCCTTATGATAAAATGCTCCTATTCATATACATAGAACTCCACCGTGGAGTTTTAAATGAGGGCAGTAAAATAATTAAAAAGACGGATTAGCGAGAACATCCTGTCGTGACATTAGTCAATATGATAAGTATGTAAAAACATTTTTAAGGCATGATCTATGTTTGTGTAACCATAAATGTTTGCTGGGCCATAAGTTGAAATGCAACACTTCTATACCATGCGGTGTGTTCAATCAGTGCTCGTATCCAGAAGTAATTTGTTGTTGTTTTGTTGTGTGGCCGCCGCATGCGTGGACATTTCTGTAGGAATTGATAAATTGGACTCAATCTTGTGAAGCACTTGGAATATGCCCACTATTGGAGTAAAACGAGATTTGCTCTTTGAGCAATTGGGCAAAAAGTATAGTAAGTCAAAAGCATTCATAATATTTGGTAGAATTGTAATTGTTATTGTCTATGGCAGCTGACGAGGAATTTCAACAATTGTGCTTCGCCTTCGGCCTGGAGCTGGATGAAGTGGTGAGTAATTATAGCACAAGTCCACTGTGTCAGTAATTAATATCATCATAAACAAATCACAGACCACGGAGAAACAAATGTTAACCAAGGAACAAGGCGATGTAGCAGCGGCGGCTAATGCTTCGGAGGAAATAATTTATCGTATTGACATCCCCGCTAATCGTTATGACTTGCTATGTATTGAAGGCTTGGTGACATCTTTATTAGTTTTCCAGGGCAAGTAGGTACACAATAGGTACTTGTCGATAGTATTTTAAATATAATTAAATTTAATTATCTTATGTTCACAAAGAATTAAACCACCAAAGTTACGTTTAGTCGAACCAACAAAGCGTCAAGTTCTTAAAATTCATCCTGAGACTGCACAAATTCGTCCTTTTGCAGTAGCTGCCGTTTTGCGGAACATAACATTCAGTAAAGATGCCTATGATAGTTTTATTGAACTTCAAGATAAATTGCACCAAAATCTGTGCCGCAAACGCTCTTTAGTAGCAATTGGAACTCATGATTTGGATACCATACAAGGCCCATTTACCTATGAAGCCCGTGCCCCTGAGAATATACATTTCGTTCCACTCAATCAAACGAATAAAATGAATGGAAATGAACTGATGGAATTTTATTCCACACATGCTCAATTAAAGCAATATTTGCCTATAATAAGAGATTCGCCAGTATATCCAGTTATTTACGATGCAAAAGGTGTGGTATTATCATTACCACCCATAATCAATGGTAATCATTCCAAGATTACTTTAGATACGCGAAACGTTTTTATCGAATGCACTGCCACGGATCTTACTAAAGCAAAGGTAGTGTTGGACACTTTAGTCAGCATGTTCTCAGTGCATTGTGCTGAAAAGTTCACAGTAGAGCCATGCGATGTTGTTCAGCCGGACGGTGCAATAATTGAATATCCTGAAGTAAAAGTACGTCAGACGACAATATCGGCACAAAAGGCAAATGACTACATTGGCATAAAAGAAGACCCAAGCAAAATTGCGGACATGTTAACACGCATGTATTTAGATTCATGTGTAGAAGAGGAGGGCGACAATATAACAGTAAATATACCGCCAACACGGCATGATGTTATGCATGCCTGTGATATTTATGAGGATGTTGCTATTGCTTATGGCTACAACAATATTAAAAAGTCTTTACCAGCTTTCATGCATATAGCAAAGCAATTTCCATTAAATAAGCTCACCGAGCAGTTACGTGAAAATGTAGCACAAGCCGGTTTCACCGAGGGAATCACTTTTACGCTCTGCTCACGCGATGATATTGCAAAGAAATTGAATAAATCAATTGATAGTATTGCTGCAGTACATATTGCAAATCCCAAAACGTTGGAGTTTCAAGTGGTTCGTAGTACGTTAGTGCCAGGATTACTCAAAACTCTAGTAGCAAATCGAAAAATGCCATTACCGCTCAAACTGTTTGAAATAAGTGATGTTGTGGTGGCTGATGATGATGCGGAAGTTGGTGCACGTAATGAGCGCCGTCTATGTGCAGTCAATTGCAACAAAACGGCTGGCTTTGAAGTTGTACACGGTTTGCTGGATCGTGTAATGCAATTGTTGGAAGTGCCATGGAAAACGGGTACGGTAAAGAATGGATATTATCTGCAAGCAACTGATGGTAAGCAAACACGTATTCACTTCAGAAAATTTATTTAAATTAATTTGTTGTATTTTTTTGTTTAGATTCTGCATATTTCCCCGGACGTTGTGCTAACATTATGCTCAATAGTGTAGCAATCGGTCGCATTGGTGTACTTCATCCTACAGTGCTACAAGCTTTTGAGCTGACCACGCCCTGTTCTGTTGTAGAATTTAATATTGAGCCTTTTGTATGACAGCGATATTGTGGTAGTAAACTGCATTGGATAAAGTGAAAATATGTAGAAATTGAAATTGAAGCAAAACTTGAAAAGAGTTAAATTATTTAATAAAGCTTAAAGCGGTATACTGAAACATTAAGTTTATTGTCATTATTACGTTAGCCCAATAACAAGAAATTAAAAAAATCCGACACAAAGGACTGCCAATATCAGTTTGTTTAGCATCTTATTTAGAAATTTCACTTGTAGATATTTTTTCGTAAATAGATGAAATGAAATAAAATAAAGTTCACAAACTGTGAAAACAGTTTACGGTGAAATCCGATGATATATTGCAGCTGTTTTTTTTCCTGGTAGGTAGACTTGCATGTCCAGGTCACGTTGAGAGTTTTTTTGATAAACCGACTGTGAAGTTAAAATTCGACACCTACCAACTTGAGTTTGGTGATTTCGTGCAAATGAATGATCGTACGAAATAACTATTTGCCGTTCCCGAATTACTATCTGCTATCAACCCTGTGTCTTAGTGAAACAAATAATTTTATTTAGTTAAATTTTATTTACATTTTTACTTTATATGCTCATCAGTATAATCATTTTTATTATCGTCATACTGAACATTCATAATTCCTATTTTCTGATTTTGTGTGTATGTCACTATAATTCATATTGTTTGCTAGCATAAATCTTTTACTGCAGCGTGTGGTATTCCGGTATTGGCATGTTGTTGTTGTTTATTTGTAGCAGATTTCTAAACTGTTTTGCTTTTTTAATTGTTTTTTAGTTCAATGTTTTAGTCACACCAGTTGTATATTTGAGTTTTGTTTTATACTTTTTATGCTTCATTTTTGTATGTTAATGCTGTAGCATAGATAATATGATCAATAATTGTAATTATAATATATATTTTTTATTCATATAATATTCAGTATTTGTAATAATAATTCATATTAGTCATTACAAGTATAGCGATAATAATTTTATATTAATAATAGTAATCGTATTAAGCGGCAATCATCATTATATATATTTAGTTTTTGTTTTTGTATTTCAATTAATAATTATATTATTTTCAGTGCTTTACCAGCATTTACAATAACCATTAATTATGTCGCTAGCTTTGTCGTCATTGGCGCTCAGCATTACTTTACGGATCATTTTTGATTTTTCTTTCTTGTTTTATTGCTCGTTTCGGTTCACTGCCAAAACGTATGTGCTACGCATGCGCAAATTAGTAATTAAGTTTGTTTGGCTTTTTAAACTTGGTTCTTGTATTTGTTTAGTATGTAATATATGAAATATGATTTCGTTTGCTTAAACTTTCAATAAGCTTTCTTCCTTATCTATGCTTCTAGCAATTTGATTTATTATTTTATGTTTAATGAACAATTAATGTTATACGAAATCTTTAAATACTTTTTTTTTGCTTTTTCTTTAATAATGTTATGAAAGCATCGTGAAATGTGTTTTTCTAATTTCAGCGCGTTTTGGACTTTCCATTTTATAGCATTTTCCTTTCATTTTTTTAGTATATTAAATTTTAGATGAATAAAAAAGCCGCATAATTTTTTGGTTTAAAGCATAAATCTTCCATGTTGAAACAAAAAATTGTTTTGTTTAGTGGTACTGTGTTGTATGAAATAGCAAGGAAATGAAACTGTTGGCAAATTATGATTATTTTTTTGTTTTAATTTGAGTTTATTCTAGAGTTTGCCATGTAAACAATACACTTTAAATGATTTAATCAAAATGTAGAAACTCTTAAACGCATATTCTTAAATATGCCTATACTTCTGCTTATTTTAAATTGGAAATGTCGCTTCAAGTTAGCGGAAAAGTGGGATATTCGGCATTATGATGATTGCAGATGCTGATGACAGAGCCTTCGTTCTCCATTTTCTGTGAAAATGTCTGGAATGGGGTATTTTTCCAAATCTTTATTTTTTCGTTTGGTACTGAATTTAATGGCGATAAAAATTCAATCCCTATTTTTGTTTTATTTATATTTTTAGAGCTTGTGGGACAAACAGTTTTTACATTCCATTTTTTAAATGTTATTTAGGAAAACAAGAAGATTCATAGGAATCAAGTTGGAACTTCGAGATCTGTTTGAGAGCAGAAAAAAATATCGACGTTTCTCGAGAAACGTAGTTACATATCTACAATGAATCAACTTCAAAACTGCTTCGTTCCACAGTTCAATGTGTTATACACTTATTTATTATGTGTTCTTTCACTTATTTGAAATTATTTTCATTTAACAAAATTCTTAAAGGCCTGCACAAGCTTTAAGCCATTTCGAACTTGCACATTGATTTTAGGACACAAAAACTTACTCAAATGTTGATTATTGTCCTACCTTGTGCCAGGCTTCCAAATTTATATGTTCTTTTCACAACATCACCTCATGCATTGAAAATTTCACGATAACTTCAAAATGCTGCTTTGAAAATGTGAGTGGATAAAACGCCGATTTGTCATTATACTTGTGTTGTAGCTATACTTCTCCTTGCCTAATCAGCAAGTTCGATACCTAAATTATTGAGTCTTGGTGAAGGCGGCCAATAGAACCGAGTCGACGGAACAAGCAGCTTTTCATGGAGATCTCCTTCAGCAACTGTTTGTTTAACATAAATTCGCTCAACGATTTCAGTCACTATGGACACATTCCGTCTATGTACGTATGTATGTATGCATAGGAGGTCTGCGCCGATCGACCAGCTCAAGCAAAACCTAACTCAATCGAATACAACGAATTTAATCAGCATATTTGGAATCAAGCAAGAGTGAGAACAAAAAATATGTTAATGGGTTTTTATTTTATCTAAATCTGAAAATCTGAAATTGGTCTGTATCCCGCCATTGGTTTCAAAAGTAGGTAGTTATATATGTCTCTGTCAAACCACGAGCATTATTTGTCCTATGAATAAAACCAAGTAAAATAAAATTTCCATATTTTCCAAATAAACCAAAAAAGACCATCAATATTTTTTTTTTTTTTTTTGTAATTTTCACTTTTTATGCTTACTTGTTTGTTATTTTCTATATGAATTTCATCATTTCATGCATACAAATATATAGTTCAAATAATAGATAATAATGTATGTATGTAGGTATAGGCAAAAGTAACTTAAGCTAAAAAATCAAAATTTTACAAGTGCAAACCGATTGTAAATTTGCCACAAATGTGCATTCGGCACAATGGCTTATTTACATCCAACACATTATATGTTTAGATATATGTATGTATGTAAGTATATAGAATATGTATGGGGTAAAGCAAACTGCAACAAACATCTACCCATCATATGCTAATACAATAATCAAAAAATTTTCGAATTCTATTCAAATTGAGGCCGTTGAATTTTCATTTCTGTTTCGCTTTTCTCTTCTCCACATATTTTGTTGTATTTGTTGTTATTGTTTACGTTTTCGTTTGTTTCGTACGCTTCAATTCATTCACTCACATTTGAGTACAAATGAGCGGTAAAAGAAAATATTATTTGTTTGTTAATCGGGTTTATGCAAATATAAATTGAACTCCTTAAATTTTCTGTTATCATTTATAATAATTATTATTATATATGTATGTATGTAAATTTTTTCATTTAATATTCATATTCATTCACTTCTTTTCAGCTTAATCCAAAGATATATACGTATATACGCGTAGGGTAGCTAAGTATGTATGTATATATGGGTATTCTTTTGAGTGCGTGTATATATGTGTATGTGTTTATATGTATGTTGTAATAGTAGCATTTAGTTATATGTGATCTCTCGCTTATTTATCATCTTCCCTTCTCCATGGTTGATCTATTTTCGCTCCTGGCGACTTCTCCAAAAAATAATATGTATTTATAATTTATTCCAAAACATTTGATGTCAATTTTGCACCACATCCTTTCGATCTCTGCTGGTGCTTTTGGTGTTGTTGCTGATGTTGTTGGACTTTAAAGCATCAGTTGGCCCAATTATGCCACATCTAAGAGTATATGGAATAGTTTATTAAATTATTTTAGAAATGCTGATCTTATTTAATATACATATAGCTAAGTTCCAATATATCATTTAAACTTGCCTGCTTATCGTGGTCCCACATTTCCAACTTCTCCGATGGCATCATATGTTGCACATCTGCACCTTGACCCATATACTGATAGCCATAGGGAGGCATTACATTCATGGCGGCATTTTGTTGCAAATTATGAGGTGCCATCGAGTTGTGGTAGTCTAGAGCCATCTGCAAGTATAATTCAGAGTACACATGTATATAATGGGTAGACCAAATTATATTAAGTACTAACATGAAATTGATCTTGATGATGATAGTCAGCTGGACCACCTGTAGGTGCGCCCATGCCACCTAGTCCACCAGCAGCTGCGCCACCGCCGTAAAAGCGATATTGTTGCTTCATCCAATTCGATTGTTGTTGTTGTTGTTGTTGTTGTTGCGGTGGTGGTGGTACTTGTGGTGGTTTGTCCATCATCCAAGGCCCATGCATTAGACCACCAACAGCTTGTGGCATACCAGTACCCATGCCGTCGTCCAAACCAGGTCCTTGCATACCACCACCGCCAACACTTCCCATATTCATTGGATAATTGTTGCATTTCCATGATGCGCGTTCGGTACCTATGGGGCGTGGCATTTTGCGTATATCTTCTTGTTGTTGCTGCTGCTGATGTTGTTGTTGTTGCTGTTGTTGTGCGGCCATTTGCTGTTGTAACATATTTCCACCAACTGCGGCTTGATTCGGTGACATTGCAGCCGGCGAGTTATTACCTGCTCCACCCAGACCACCATTCTCTAAATTTAGTACATCCATATAGCCATACCAACGTTGTGGGCCGGAGTTTGGCGCCTGTGGTCCATTTTGTGGCTGAGATTGGGAGCGAGAGCCGGGTGCTAAATTAGAACCTGGCGCCAATGACTTGCCGGTGGAAAAATTCGGATTTGTAGGTGGGGGCGGTGGTGGTTGATGCTGTTGATGAAAGATGCCACTGCTAAGTAATGCTTGCTGTTGAGGTGGCTGACCGATAGGAGGTTGCTGCATGGAGCCCATATTTGCAGCGCCACCACCTGGTCCACCGAATGCCGAATTACGTAAATTGAGACGCGATAAAGGATGATTGCTATTACCAGCGGCGCCAACACCACCACCACCACCATGCATTTGCATGCCGTAATGAGGTGGCATTTTTACGTGATGTTGCATGGCACCGTTGCCCGCTGAGCCCAAAGCTTCAAAGAAACGATTTAATGGCGGCTCCCCAATAGCACCGGGTGGCCCATTGTTGTTATTACGTCCAGAGTGGTTAGGACCGATGGGTCCAAAATTCATAGTAGGTTGTTGGGTGTTAGCTGCGCTACCTTCAAGTGTGCCACTGTTGCCCAAAGAGCCGACATTAGTTGAAGATGCTACACCGGATCTATGTTGTTGGTTAGTATTTGGTGGCGGACGTTGTATTGCCAAACCACTAGCGGGTATATTCGATGTTGAACCGTTGTTGGAGCTAATTGATGTATTAGTTGCAGGTTGTCCGATCGGTGCAGGTGGTTTGATTACACCCACAGAAGTGTGCGCCTCACCTCCACTTACACCGCTTACTTGAGATGATAATTGCAATTCTTTACCAGAACCATTTCCACCACCAACACTCACCCCCATGTCAACGCGATCGGCAATATTCGAAGCTGTAATTGTTGTGCTACTATCACCACTTAAAGCTATCGAAGAAGCAGTGTGCATGCCTGGCGTAGAGCCCGCTGTTGAAGTTCCTCCAGCCATGCTGGTTGCAAGCATAGACATATTTGAAGATGGAGCTGTATTACCAGCACTGACAGCTGGCGTCTGGTGTGTACCTATCGGTGTAGGCATCACGTTACTGCTAGGTGGTGAAGCGGAGTGACTCGATGCTTTGGAACTTCCACCTACCGGCGAGTTCAGAATATTACGATTATAGCCAGGCGCTTTTGAAGCGTCCGCCTTGGGTAACGGATCACTAACCAACGCTGATGGCGAGTTATACATTTGAACGTTTTCGCCCCATTGGGATTGGTAATTGAAGAAAAGTGTGTATTCATTGCTAATTTTTGAAGCGAGCTGAGAGCCAAAGCTACCAGCAGTAGTATTGTTCGGGCCAGCATTGTTAACATTTTCAGACACTGCACCGGCAGCGTTACCTGTGGGATCGGCACAATTGATTACAAGATGTTGTTGTACATCGCCTGATACAGTTCCTATTGGCGGCTGTGTTGCTGCCATGGCATTCGTATGTTGTTGTATTTGATGATTTACTGGCAGTTTTTGTGTTTGCTGCATTTGTGTGGACTGTTGAGCTGAGGGCACTGTTTGGGCCGCTACTACTGGTACCGGTGAGCCTATTACACGTTTGTTAGGTGGTCCTATTGGAGTGACAGCACGTGCTACAGTTGTTGTTGCGAAAGCTTGTGCCGTTGTGGTAGTAGTTGCATTAGTGCTTCCGCTTGTGGTGACTAATGTCGAAGAAGTTGTTGTTATTGTGGCTAAAGCACTTGATGTTACCGCATTTGCTGCTGAAGCTGCAGCGGCAGCCGCTGCAGCCGCGGCTGCAGCATTTACAGCAGCCACTTCAGCAGGATTGAAGACACCGATGGGACCAGCCAAAGCATTATTACTGGTGTTGGTATGGTTGCTAGTAGTTGCCACGCCACCAAGTTGAGGAGCTGCATTAGAGCTGCTGGGCATAGGCTTGCCACGTCCATAAGGTGCGCTTGCACCAATACGGCCAATATTGCTACTCTCGCTTACTTTTTTAGATGGTGAATTATGCGTATTAAAAGTGGTGCCGCCTGTGGTGCCGCTCAACTTAGCGGCGAAGGTTTGTGTGGTGACTACAGTGTTTGTGTGTTGCTGCTGTTGTTTGTTTGTGATGTTATTTTTCTGTGAATGGGTGGCACTGCCCCCACCACTATTACCATAATTTGAGTTTGAAATTTTGCTGGTACCTGGTACGCTGGCTCCCTCTTGAGGCTTTAGTTTTTGTGAACCGCTAATTGTGGACTGTGAATGGTTGCCTCGATTGTTGCTGCCCACTGGTTGTTGCTGTGAATGAAATGAGGATTTGGCTGTCTGTGGACGAGCAGAACTGGTTTTGTTACCAGCTCCGCTTGATTGCGGCTTACCACCCTTTCCGCTGCCAACACCAGCACCTTTTGTTCCAGTAGAGCTACCACCACCAGCACCGACGCCGCTACTATTGCCTGATTGTGGCATGCCACCACTTTGATAGGTGGCTGTTGCTGATGCCGTTGAAGATGTTGATGAAGCTGACGATGCAGCGGATGATTGAATATTGTTGGCATTTTTATTGTCCCACGTGCCAACACTGAGAGGCATGGAAGATGCTTTAATGCTAGTGTTGATGCGTGGCAGCATCTGCAGTATGTCTACGTCGGGATCTTTGATCAGAGCCAATATGAGCATATGAGCCTGTTTAGTGGCATCGGTTTGTCCTTTGATTGTAATGCTGCGTTCAGATTGATTCTTACCTTGTTTTTCCACTTCAATATGGGCGCCAGTAGTAGCACGTATAGCATTAATATTGCTACCGGCACGACCAATAACACGAGAGATAGCATTCACCGGAACTTGCACCTTTTTACATGTCATTTCACTAACGGGTTGAGGAGCTGGCACAACGGTGCCAATGCCACTAGAACCACTGCCAGCTACATTGGTTATCAATGATGCACCAACACCACCTGGCGATGAGGATGAAGCACTTGTCGAAGTGCTTGCTATTGAAGAGGCCCCACTAGTCTGCTGCGTAGAGCTTTTGCGTACTACCTCCTTCCAACCATCTTCGCCACGTTTCGGCGGAGTGGACTTATGCTGTGTTGTGGTAGCCATGGTTGGATGATCATCATGTTTGCTACTTTTAATTTCATCATTTGATACAATGCTACTGGTGTTGCGGGTTGCAGAAAATACGAGGGATTTTCGAGTGGTTGAGGTAGTAGCGCCGCTGCTTACAGCTCCCCCACTTCCTGTTGTTGTGTGTGTTGGGTAGGCGCATAAATCATACGATTTATCTGCTTTTGGTTTCTCTACTACACCTTGGTTGTGTTGTTGTTGCTGCTGTTGATGTTGTTCGCGTTCGCGTTCTCGTTGCGTTTGACGATTCGTATTACTTGCTTGTGTTTCCTTTGGTGCAAGGTTTTCCTTTTCACGTTGCTTGTTGTTATCTCGTTTCTTGTTCGTCTCCTCTTTTCGCAAGTTTAGCTGTTGTGTTGTTTCAGACTTTTTGTTTGCTGTAGCAGAGCCAGTTGGCTTAACCGTGGTGTGGGTAGTTTGCTCCGCGGACTGTGTGTTAGTTTTTTTAGTACTTATATTACCGCCTCTTACCGTTACGTGCTCCTGTTCCTTATCCTGCTGTTTTTTGGCTGAAGCAGGTTGCCTATTCGCGCTGACTTTGGAACTAGCTGGAGCATCTTCAACTGTGGCAGTTGCTAGGGTAGAGTGAGCTTGCTGGGTGCTGCTTCTTTCATTGCTGGTATTTCGTGTTTGTGGTTGTGGCTGTTGTGTTGCATTCTTCTTTTTCTTATTATTTTTCATGTTCTTTAGTGTTTTTTCGCACTCGCGCTGTTGGGTGGCATTATTGCCGCTGACGGCGTTTATGCCAACACCAACTGCCTTCATATCTGAGCTCGAACAGGATCCTTGATCGATGCCAGAATCACCTTCTTCGCGGTAATTCGGTACATGCCTATTATCATCCTCGTCTTCGGCTGCATCATCATGATCGCTATCATCATCTTGGTCTGAATCTTTTTCGTCAGCATCGTTTGAGCCGGACATTTGACTACCTCCGCATGCTCCTTCCATCTGTCGACGCCTTTCCTCTTTTTTCTCCAACTTCTTCTTCTTCTTGCGCTCACGGCGACGAGCGGCAGCTGCTCTACGACTCTCCTCACGTGTACGCTCGTTATCTAACTCTCTGAGCAGTATGGACGCATTTTGATTAGCTTTTACAGCTTGCGCTTCCTTAGCTGCACGTATAAATTTCATGCAGTCATAGCATTTCTCAGACAATTCCTTATCGCTGATTGTACTAATAAATCGACTCATTTCCTGATCGGAGGGAAATTGTGTCACATATTGTACCATCCATTTTACGACCTTTGTATGACCTTTGCGAAAAGCAGCCATGAGACATGATACACGACGATTATCTTGTGAATCAATATCCGCATGATGATTGTATAATATTTCAACGACGCTCAAATGTCCACCATGTGCCGCTAACCAAAGTGGTGAGTTTCCTTTTTTATTTTTTACTTCAACGGCAGCACCGCGTGACAAAAGCAATTCCACAAACTTTAAATGGCCTTTATCAGCTGCAATAGTAAGTGCAGTGTCACGTGATGTTGGTACTGGTGCCGCATTCACATCAGCACCTTTATCCAATAGCACACGACCGACATCAATATAGCCACCAGAAGCGGCCTCCATCAGTGGTGTAAGTCCAGTTTTAGCGCGATGCTCAACATTCGCTTTGCGATCTAATAACAAACTAACAACTTCATGACGACCTTGAAAACATGCAAGTGTTAGTGCAGTATTACGGTTAGTTTCGATTTGTGCATTAATATCGGAACCTTGATCTAGCAATAGCTTAACAGCAGCAGTATGACCATTCATGGCAGCCAACATCAAAGGTGAAATACCTAATTTACTGCCGGTGCGAGAATTAATTTCTGCGCCATGATTCAAAAGTAATTTAATAATATTCACGTAACCGCCGCTTGCCGCCAAGCTAAGTGGAGTATAGTCGGAAACGTTACGATGTTCTTTGTTAGCGTTATGTTTCAATAATAACTCCACCACTTCATAACGACCGCCAGAGCAGGCTAGCGAGAGTGGTGTATCCTTGGTCCGTTCCGATTGTGCCTCTAATTCCGCGCCATGCTTTAGTAGTATTTCGACGACTTTCTCGTGTCCAGCTGTAGCGGCTAGTATTAGTGGAGTGAAACCTTTTTTGTCGCGATGTTCAATATTTGCATTACGATTGAGTAATAGTTGAACGAGCTCTTCATGACCACCGGCACATGCCAATGTCAGTGCGGTATCATGATTTGAATCGGTCTCAGAATCAACATCAATGGTCTTGTCAAGCGCAGTGGTGGCAACAGTTTGTTGGTATTGCTGTTGGTTCGTAGTGTTGGCTAAATTTTTGAAAAATTTAAATGTTGGTTAAAAACAAAGAATTTGTATACAATTTTATTTAAAATTTTATGTTCAAATTAGGTTGTCTTTTAAACGAGCATATTCTATTTCAACAAAAATCATTATTTAATTCATTTAAACTGGGACGGAATTACGACATAAAAAAAAACTCTTACTCTGATCTTAACCATTTAAAAAAAAACCGCTAGGGACTTTTCTGTTAATGAAGTAGAGGCATGTTTTATAGCATCATAGGCCATAAATGCATTATGTCGCTTTTAAAAACTCAAAAGGTTTCATCCAAATAGCAAATCGACTTCCAATGCTGATAAAGTTTTTCTTGAATGCCATTCAACTAAGCTGGTGTTTCTAATATAAATGCTATATGTCGTATGTAGATTAAACAAAAAAAAAGCAAACATATAATAACTAATTTGATCTCCACCTACCTTGACTTCCAGCCGGTGTTTGACGCAACGCAGCATAGCGATTACGTTCTTTACGTGACTGTTTATCGATAGCTTTCTTAGCAATGCCTCCAGATATTTTTGTCGATGATATCATAGGTGGCGCTGGCAGTTGTTGTGCAGCTGCAGCAGCGGCTGCTGCCATTTGTTGTTGTTGCGTTGAAAGAGCGCATACACCAAGTCCAACATCAGATGTTAATGGTGAGATGGTCGCATGAAACTGTGCGTTTCCACGAGCGGCAACTGTCGTTGCGCCGCTGTAGGGAGTTATAACCGGCGGTTGAGTTTGCGTGGCAACTTGTACCTAAAGGTAATATAAAGTAGGATATTGATTAAATATTTTATAATACAGTTATTAACTTTGTTTTGTGGACAAAAAATATTTTACAAATTAATTTCTTTAGGAAAGCGTTAATTGACTACCTGTTGTTGCTGCTGTTGTTGTTGTTGTAATTGTTGTTGCTGTTGCTGCAATAGTAATTGTTGTTGTTGCAAATGATGTTGTTTTTGTTTAAGGACCTGTTGATGTAATGCATGTTGCTGCAGCAAAAGATTACTTTGAGCCACCTGGTCCAATGTCGTCGGTTGCTGCTGCTGCTGTTGTTGTTGCTGCTGTTGTTGCATCAAACTTTCAGCCTGCTGTGAAAACTCATGCATTAACTGTTGCTTTTGATTATCCGGCAATTCCTGCAATTGCAAATGCTGCAATTGTTGTACTGCATCCTGCACATCCTGTTGCTGTTGTTGATGTTGCTGCTGTACTGACTGTGGCAACTGGAAAAGCAATTGCAAAGACTGTGCCGATTTGTCACCACTCTCTACATTGAAAACGTAATTAGCTGCGGCTGCTGCAGCCTGTTGATGCTGTTGCTGTTGCTGCTGGTGTTTTTGTTGTTGCCGTTGGTGCTGACTGCTTGTGCATGCAGCTAACGCTTTACGTATACGCTCGCTCGATTGTCGATCTTGCTGTAGTTGTTGAATCATATGCATTTGACGATGCTTCAGTTCCTCCTCATCCTCTTGAAGTATAAGTTGTTGGTGTTGTTGGAGTTGTTGGTGCTGCTGTTGTAATAAGAAATCACCTTGATGTGGCAGTGACTGTTGCATTTGTTGGTGTTGCGCAGCGGCAGCAGCTGCAGCTGCTTCATCTGATGATAGCGGCAAAAATGTAAACGTCTGGTCGTGTTGGTGCTGTTTGCAATCAAAAATCAAATTAATGGAAGTAACAAACATATTCATTGCACAAAATCAATTAGACAAAGTAGTTTAATACGCATATTGTCACATGCGAAGCGAATGAAAATTTTGTCGAATTTCGCCGTCTCGAATTGCGGCATGCGAATCTGTGGCGAATTCGCCAAAAAATGGCGAATGAGTGACGAAAATGAACTTCTCGAATTGCAAGTAGCGAAAAACTTAGATTCGCTTCGCCAAATGTGTCAAAATTTGACGAATGCTTATTGCATTCGCATTTGGGAAAAAGAAGCGACAAGTTTTGTGTTTATTCATATATTTTGATAGAAAAAAGAATTTTAACCGAAAATAAAACAACATAGAAGTGAGTAAACAACTTTTGTGTGTTTTTTAATGAAATTAAATAATAGGTCCTCTAGGTCAATGTGGGTACGTTATGATGGCACGTTAAAAAAAATGATTACTACTGACAATCTCCGGGTGCAGATGCAACATACTCCTCATAAGTAAGTGAAGTCCATTGTACAAGACTGCATGAGGGGCGAGTAGTGGATAAACATTCTTCTTTCAAATATATGTAAATCAATTTGTTTTTGAACCAAAGCCCGTATTTCTTTCATTAAATTCAAGCGAGAGTTCCACATTTGTTAAATGGATTTAAAAGATCTTTTATGATTTTTTGTAATGTTGCTTAAGTGGCAAAAACCAAACGTTTGAAGTAACGCAGACGCACCACTATGTATTCTTCCGCACTTTTTGCGATATTGCCAATTGTTATACGCACTTCAAGTGGATGTGATTCCAAACGTCTTCTACTATCAGTAAATCACCATTGGTGCCACTGTGGGTTTTACGTTTTTTTGCACCACTACTTTCCACATCCAGCTCATCTGTATCCGAACTAGCACCACTTTTTATGATCTCGATATGAGCTGCCATTTCCACTTGACGCACATCATCCTCGCTACCTACTACAATTACACAAACATCGCACTCTTTTGCACAAATAAATAAATAAAAACATAAGCAAATGACACTAAAATGACAGAAACGTTAAATTCGGATGAACTTTTTGAATTTGTTTGAATGGCAACATAACATGACAGGCGAAAAAGTTCATTCGCCACTCACAATGCAAATTTTAGGTGAGTTCGCCAATCCGTTCGACTCGCCAAATGTATTCGCTTCGCAAGTGACAATATGCGTATAAGGCTCTTGTTAATATACATACATATATGTACAAATATGTATTGTGTAATGAAACAACGAAATAAATAATTCTTCAGATAGGGTTTAGAACTACGTAAAAAATCGTTACAAGTCTTGTAAATGTTAAATAGATAGTTACAGAGTAAATGTGTGTGTTAAATCAGATAGATTAAATTGTTGGGGCGTACCTGCATTTGATCCCCCATTTGCAGTTCATGTTGGTACTCGAGAAGCATTTGATTAGTTGCTTGTCGTTGTTGCTGCTGCTGTTGATCTTCAACCGAGAGCAGCGCTTGTTGATGCGTCGCCATCAAGTGATCCTGGCTGGTCCACTTCGGCGTAGGCACCCAATTACTGCTAAAACGGTTCTTGCATATTGAGTTTAGGTCGCCCAGCTCGGCACAATTATGGAGTTCCTAGATAATTATAATAATCATAAAAATTAAACCAAGTAACAACAACAGCAACAACAACACAATGAAAAAACCGAAAAAAAAATGGTTTGAAAACGAAATAAAATTTATTGAAAACAATCCAAATGAAATAAAACTAAGCTTTCACAAAATAGCTTCCTCTAGAAATGATTATTAAATTAAATCAGAATCATTACCGATCACTGAAAAGTATATATTTTCCGGTCAAACAAATTTTGTTTAGTAGTAATATACTTTTTTCGGTAATTAAGGGAACTGCATGATCGTAATATTAATATTGAGAATAATTTAATGATGCAATTATATTTTACTTTGCCCTTATCGGGTGCCCCTTAAGTTATAATAGATTTTGGATTATGTCCCCCAGTATCAAAATTCCAATACATTTGTACACAATACAACAGTAGTGTCACTTAAAAAAAAAGTTGTAAATCGCACTCTGTATATGAGTCCGACTTACCTGCAGAGATGGATCATTCTGGAATATTTGCAATATGTCGTCCATATCACCGGGCATATCGCCAGGAAATTGATCGAATGTTTCTAGCGCAGGATACATGCCCGTAGCGGTGATAACACCAGGTCCAGTTGCACCATCAACATCTACAATATTGAGATAGATTTAAAATTGGTTTTTGTATGCATTTTTATCAAATAGATATCATATTTTTTAACTTACCATGGCTAACCACTTTGACACCATTAGCAATATCGGCCGCTGCTGCTGCAGCGTTAGCTACATCAGCTGCTGCAGCTGCGGCTGCAGCTGTACATTGTTGTAAAGTGCTAAATGCTGCATTGCCAGCAGCGGCTTTGAAATTTGCAATTGGCGGAAAAACATGCACCAGATCGCTTGTAAAGTCTTGACGGAAATCACATAGCGCCTGTGACAGTTCGTCGGTTTTGTAGGCGACATTTGAAAGTATTAAGTTCTCAAGAGCCTGAGGCTGGCGATGAGCACTTTTTGCACGCTTTGCGTTACTAAGTGTCATATCATCGTCATCGTCTTCATCCTCGTCATCTTCATCTTGGTCTTCATCATCCTCATCAACCTCTTCGCCGCCAATTGTATGCTTTCTAATTGCAATTGCCTCTTCATTGGGCACACCATGTTCAACCATTGCGCTCACATCAATTTCTTCTTCACAATTTCCATCTACATCACCTTCTAACTCATCTTCGTCATCCTCATCAAGCACCTCTTCGATGTCATCACCTTCACCACAATCACCATCACCATCCATATTTGCATCACAATCGAACTCGCCATCAACTTCGCCATCATCGTAACCATGTCCCTCTAGCATATCATTCGTTATTCCAACAGATTGTTCGCCTTCAACGCCGACATCTTCATCTTCTTCTCCGTCTTCAAACTGATCTATTTGTAATGCATTTTCATTGTCATTGGACTCTTCAGGCGTCATTGCAACATGTTCCAGCAACATATTTGGAGCAGCAGCTGCAGCTGCTGTTACCAGTGTTGCAAGATTCTTCATTTCTGAGACTCCCTCAGCGTCTGGTTCCACATCCAATTCTATCTCATCTTCCAACACAGCTATACCATCGTCACCGTATAAATCTTGATGTTCCTGGCTTTCTGGCAGTGGTGGTGGTGGAGTTTCGGTTGGTGATTTGGGTTGATCATCGAAGAAACGTGGCATATCGTATAATTGGTATCGCTCCTTCAAATACTCCTGTCGCTCTGCGGCACTCATGCCGCAAACGGTTGCAAGTGCAGCTGCGGCTGCTTCATCACCAACATTACGTGATTGCATTGCTTGAAAAGCCTGCAATATTGTTGATGTCACCTCTTGCTGTTGGTGATGTTGATGATGTTCTTCATCGCCGATAGTTGGTATGTGCTGTTGTTGCAAGAAATTTGCTGCCGCATTAGAAGGTGATGCCAAAGGTGAGGCTGGGGAATTGTTTAGAGTAATAGAATTGTCACCACTACTACTCAAATCCAAGCCGCTTGCAAGTTGTTGCTGTTGTTGTGCTGCAAATGCCATTTGTGTCATAATGACCTGCTTTGTTTGCAAACTCGGTTTGATTTCATTTGTGAGTAATAGCGGCTAAGGTTTAGAGAAATTTTAAACGAAATTTTATTTTAGTTTATCATTTAAAAACTTAGATTATGATTAAGTTTATTGTGTATAAATTTAGGCCTCTTTATAATTATACAAATCGTTAGTGGCTACAAACAAATTTCCGAGACTTCAGTTTTACAATTAAATAATACACTCATCGAGTCAAGTTATGTATTTCACCATTCCTCAAAGTTATTTGTTTTAGCAGAACAATCCAGATTATGTATATCTCCCTTGACATACTTACCAATTTATTATAAATTGACACCATCTGGTTTTGTTGCAGTACAGGCGATTGTGGAAATACAGTTTTACGAAAGTTTTTGTTGTCCTTTTTAGATACCGGCTTCGCTTTGGGGCGATCGCTAATGGCTGTGCTTTGAGAAACTTCCGATGGTGTAGTAATTTGTGTGCTCTTTTGATTTAAATTGTTGCCTTTATTGTTAACATTACGATTATTTTGTAGATTATTTACCGCTGACATTGCCTCCAAAGCAGCAGCTGCTACCCCACTATTATTGTATTGTTGTGTATTAAGCATAGTGTTTGTTAGATCTTGGTGGTGCTGCTGTTGTTGATGATGGCGCAGTTCAGCAGCTGTATCAGCTACGTCATTAGCATCTAGCAACTCAATCATCATATTATCAGACGGCATGGTTAACATTTGTTGGGATTGACCGACGCCGGCTGCATTACCAGTCAGGAAAATGGAAGTCATTTCGTTATCGCCCAAAGTAGTAACCCCTGAATTCTCATTACATAAATAGTCTAGGAATAAATAAGTTATTTTTTAGGAATAAAATAAACCAGTGTACTCTAAAAATACCAACTTACCAGAAATGGCATTATTGGACATGGCCTCAACACCTTCAATACCAGTCAAATCCATATAACTAACGGGTGGCAAAGCATTTGTGGCGGTATCTGATTTATTATCATTGCCAATCTGGAAAAACAAATTTGGATTTTTCAATAATCGAATTTTCATTCATAAATTTATACTCACTTTTTGGAATTCGGGTTTGAAAAAACAGCGCCTCATAAAGCAACGATTTTGTTGTTCGTCCGTGTCTCCCCCTACATCCACGCCTGTACCACTTCCATCGTCGCCCAATGGCTGCGAACGTACTTCATCTAGTTGTTGTTCCTGTTGTTGCATTTGATCTAATTGGAATTGATTCTGTTGTTGTTGTTGTTCAAGTGTTATGTTGCCTAAATTTGTTGTTGTTAAGTTAAGTTCGAAAGGCGCTGGTGGCTGTCGATTTTTTCGCGAAGAATTGCCACCCTTCGCCTTCATTGAAGGCTGCACGGCATGCTGCTGCATTTGTGTTTGTAACTGGAACTGTTGTTGTTGTCCACCACCACTACCCACAGGTGGAGCTGGCGGGGCCTTTTGAGGTGGTGTTAATGCATTTATGTGCGTCATATCCAGATCAAAATGTTTGCGTTGTCCATTATTGTTTTGAGCCGGCAATGAAGATTGTTGTGATAATGATTGCTGTTCACGCCCCAATGTTAGGCCTTGTTCGAAACCAGTTTGCAAATGAAAAAGGCGCGATTTGGCAATTAATGCCTCCTGTTGTTGTGCGCTTAGCGAATTAATGTCAATGGCAGCGAATTCATCATCATTTGCATCCGTTGGAGATGTTATGGGTAATTGGTCATCAGCATAAGCGACTGCAGTAGTACTCGACACAACATTGTTATTATTGTTCGTACCGTTTGTGTTTGCCATGGTAGTTGCTGTATACTGTTGCTGATTGAACTGCTGTTGTTGATTCGAAACACGTATCGCATCAGACACTTGCAAGCCGGGTGGAGCGCTCAACTGTTGCAACTGTTGCTGGAATTGTTTTTGTTGTTGTGGGTTTATAAAGCGCAGTTGACCGTTCGATGCAGTGTTGTTGTTCACTCCAACTGTGGTTGGAGCAGTGGCAACATTGGCAGCAGCCGCTGCAGCAGCAGCTGCCGCTGCGGATTGCAATTCATTCTGATGATTTTGCACGAACAGCGGGTATTTGAAAAGTAACTCAACAACGCGCGTATGACCGCCTTTGGCTGCTTCAATTAACATGGTGCTATTATCTTTCAATTTGTGAAACGGATCAGCACCACTCTTAAGCAATAACTCTACTACAGCCTGGTGACCACCAGCGCAGGCCAATGAAAGTGGTGTGTGATCATTGCTGCTGCTCGGTTTATTAACATCAGCCCCTTTTTGTATTAGAAATTTCACAGTACATAAATGGCCGGCCCGACAAGCCTTCATCAAAGGTGTTCGTCCACCTTCGGATTCATGTTCCAATTCTGCGCCATAGCTAAGTAGCACCTCTGCAGCATCAGTATGGCCATTTTCACATGCGTGCGTGAGAGCCGTGTCACCTGTCTGTGTGACTGCGTGCACATTCGCCTTATTTTGCAAGAGGAAACGAACCAAATCAGTATGGCCTTCTTGAGCAGCCTCCATGAGTGGTGTAGATGCGCCTAGCTCAAGATTTGCACCCTCCTTAATAAGAAATTCGGCAACCTCACTAAAGCCACCACAACAGGCGAGAGTAAGTGCAGTCTCCTGGGTCTCCTCAGTAGTTGCGTTTATATCGGCACCCTTACTCAAGAGCAGTGCAACCATCTCCTCGTGACCTTCACGTGCAGCCTCCATTAGTGGCGTATAGCCTTCATCGTTTACTTCCTCAATATTAGCGCCTCGTTCAATCAAGAGTGTAGCCAATTCAACGTGACCACCACATGCAGCTAAAGTTAGTGGGGATTCGAATGAATCAGTTGGCATATTAACTTGGGCCCCCGAATCTAGGAGCAGTCTTGCTACTTCTACATGGCCATCCATAGAAGCTTCCATAAGCGCAGTATGCATTTCATCTGTCTTGTGCTCCTGATCTGCTCCGGCCTGCAGTAGAAAACGTACCATATTAAGATGACCCTTATAACATGCCAACGTTAAGGCGCTCTCTTTGAACTCATTTGAATGGGTGTTGATACCGGCACCATGATCCAAAAGAACCTAAAAGGGAATAAGGAAAATGTTAATCAAAACTAAATAAATCTTTATGTTGAAAACATATATCTATTTTTTTTTATATAACATCAAATGAGATCAAACTATTTCATTGACTGCCGCATACGCCCAACAATTCGATTTATAACTTAATCTGAAAAGTTTGACGATTAGTAATGCGACATTGATAACTTTTCTCAAATCTCGGATTATCATCATATGCTAGCTTTTTTGATATGTATTTCTATGTAATGTTATGTTTTTTTTTTCTCACCTTAGCCACCTCCACATGACCAGCGGACGCTGCTTCCATTAACGGTGTATGCCCGTTTTCATTCTGTTCCTCCACGTTTGCACCATGCTTAAGCAGTTCTTTTACTACTTCGACATGGCCGCCAGCACAAGCGAACATCAACGGTGTATTACCAGTGGCACAATGGGCATTCACATCAGCATTATGGCTTAGCAGTAGTTTAACGATTTCCAAATGACCAGCAGAGGCTGCTTCCATTAATGGTGTGCAATCTTTTTGACCCTTGTCTTCCACCTGAGCTGCCTGCATAGCCAAAAGTACTTGTGCCAGCTCATAGTAACCAGCGGAGCAGGCCATTGATAATAGAGATTCGCCATCATCAGTCGATTCACTAATGTTTACATTGCTTTTGCTTAGCAAACGACGTACCGTTGGAACATCATTATCGGTGCAGGCAGCAATAAGGGTTTGAGAGAAAATGCTGTAAAAAAAAATTTCAATTATTCATATTGAAGAAATAAAATGTGTAAGGTTTGTTCTTACGTTTTATCGCGTGGTGTTGTGGCACCACGCATTTTTGTTAAAGCCTGTTTAGTCTCATCGATTGCATGGGTGGCATGGCGTAAGACAGGTGGTTTCTCACCTAAATTTGTGAAAATGCAAAATGAAATCTTTCCGTTTTGATATTATTTCTACTTTAGATCAATTTACCTTCAAAGAGTGCTGAACATCTGTCATTATTAGGATCTAGTAGAAAATTTCCTCCCGTCTCGGTAGGGTCTGGTATTTCTTCATCTTCATCTTCCTCCTCCTCCTCGGATCCAACTGAGAAATTTCCGCTCACTTCATTTGGCGGATCCTCGTCCTCCTCATCCTCTTCGTCAATCTCCTCTTCTTCATCATCTTCATCCTCATTGTCCTCCTCAGATTCATTATCTTCTTCGTGACCACAGCTATCAGCATCAGACTCGGGAATGTCGTCCTTAAATTGTCAAAACAGTACACAAGTATTAATCTTCAATCAAAAATATTTTGTGTAATATAGATAGTAAATTTTGTAAATTTAAGTACATAAACATTATAAGCATTTAATAATAGTCTCTTTGGTAAATATATGTACATACATACATATATACGCCGTGTACATTTGCAGAACAAAAATAAAAAAATGCAAGCAATTATTATTAGGTATAAAAGTCTTTGTATTAGAAGATGTACGCATTCTTGTGTCTTTGGCCAACAAAATGGGAATCTCCTACATAGGATATATTCTAGTTAATCAACTGTTAATTAAATTAAAAAAACTACGATTCCAGTAATCATTTGAGATTAAATACATTGCATAGGAAGAACCACGATTAGATTTACTAGGCCTAGGAACTAATCTGTACGTAAATGAAAATTTTTGGCCAACATGCCTGGGTGCTCATATTTCCACATACCACAGGCCTTCTTCACTAAATCCAGCTCATTTCCAGATTGATTGATTTAAATAGGGATGTGCAACTAATCGATTGGTTAATATTTTTCTGACTTATCAAAACTGTTGACTAATCAAATTATGCTGATTAACCACATCCCGGTTAAATGCTAAGGTTTCTAATTATTCAAATTTACATTCAAATTAATCAAAATGTGATCGATCGGGTTGTTAGGCGATTTTGCAACGGCATTGATAAAATGTTATGTTAATGAAAAATTTATTAAAACGAAAGTAATGTGGCGGAGTAAGTATTATTAAGCTGGGTTATTCATTGGAGAAAGGTCAAAATGCCTAATAATTGTATTTTATTTTTTTTTTTGGTGACAGGGGCTTGTCGTTTAATGTTGTTAAAATATGCAAAAGAACCCGAAACTTACCAGAAGATCTGGCCTTAGACACAAGCATGCCAAAAGGATCTACAAAAGAAGAACGAAAGAGAAAAATAAAATCAAAAGAAAAAAACTGATGTTCGGAAGGTGTTGATTTTTTCGAGTTTTCGAAATGATGACGGATTTACATCCTAGACCACATTAAACTGATAACTGATAAATTTTGGAATTGGAAAAAGTGATGTCAAGCACATAGTCAATGAGTAATTAATATAAAAAGAAATCATTGAAAGCATTCAAGAGCGATACTAGTAGTTTGAATGGTGTTAGCAGTATTTATGGCATGACAATTTAGGAAAATATAGAAGAAATTGAATGTGCTCTCCTCTACAGAACTCTTATTATTAAACTTATTAAGGAAATTTAAGAAGTTGACTAACTACTCTCGCGCCATACATATATCGGCATTAGAGCTTAAACCCTAGTCCGTTGCCAACCAGCATGTAATGAAATCACAGCGCAAAATTTTATTTGACTAATTTCAGGCCATTTTTTTTCATTGCATTACAGGTAATGTCCGGGTTTTCTTCCCTTTTTTAATTTCTTCTTTCTATAATAAATGTTTATAAAAATATATTAATTATGGCCACAATTTATGCAAAGGTAGTTTAATCCTAACGCCCTCAATATTTTATCAACTCCACATCACTTCCTGAAAAAAAAAAACACTAAATGGCCATAATCTTTTGATACATGCACAAGTTTTACGCCCCATCAGATTTTGAGAATTTTTATACACCCCCTCCCTACTAAAGTACTCGTTTACCTATCCGGTTTTATTTGTGTGCTCATTCTCCTAACCACCATTTTAAAAACCCTGCTCATAACTCTGTTCTATACATATGTACATATGTATGTACTATTTACAAATGCACGAGCTGCAGAAACAGCATGAGTACACTGGAAAAATCTGCAGGATTGCTTGCATCAATGTGAAGAAACCAAAACTATGTACGGCCGATCAGTATAGACATTGCTGCTTGTATTGAAGCCGACGTGGATGTCTAGCATGGCCGTCAGCTAGTCGGACGGCATCTGCTACAAAGTCGACACACATACCATGGACCGGAATGAATAGAGAATGAAATGGAATGCACTGTGTAACACAGCCTGTATTATTGGTTTCCACTTTGCGTATTTGTTTGTTTGTCAATTTTTCTTTTCACTTGCCTTTACTCTTCAATCAAGCATTTATATGGTCTTCTACCATCTTTCGCATTCCGCTTTCATACAATTTTCTCAGTGTGATTTATCGACTTTGCCTTCATGAATATTGTTAAAAAACAAAAAGAAAACAAAAACTCGATTGCTCATTCATTCGTTTTCTGTCGGATATTCATTTATTTGGGGGTTCGTTGGTCTTTCTACTACGGCTTATGGTGACAGTTTGCTTGTTGACCATTATCAGATGTTTTCGGAATTTAAAGAATTGCATGAATCACCAACAAACTACATACTTGCATACATTCACACACGTATATATTCACATATACATACATACATATATAATTTAGACGTAGCTCTCTATGCAACTCAAAATTGTATTCCGAACTTTATTGTTACATAGCAGATACTTACATATCTACATACGTACTGACCATGTAACGTAAAAATGTATGCTCTTTGTTCGCAATAGAGCCAAAGTTCATTCAATTTTATTGTCCATCGCAAATTATGATTTCTTTAATTGTTATAACCAACTAATCTACCCCGAAAAAGTTGTGTTAGCGCTTAGGCACCAGCAAAATAAATTGTCTCATAAACACGAATTAAGAGTGGGCGTTAAAGGTATCCATAAGAACATTTTCACTTCGTGTATGCTCCACAACCTGATATGCCTTGTGCTAAGTATCGGCAATCTATCGTAAAGGGTCCTGAAGTCAACCGCACATCACTATTTCTTTGCTTTATAGTAAATTGTTTATGGGATTGGCTTGAGTATTGTCGAACCTTTCCAGAGCTCCAAATCCGCCCCAGAAGGCAATAGAACCGGTCTGAAGGTGGATTCACTTTCAAAAAGTTAGGGATCACAGTCCTCATAAGACCAAAAGGGGGCGGATAAAGGTTATATATAATTAGGTGCGATTCAACAAGTAAACACTACCAATTTGTTTCCTAGACATACTTTTAATACGGAGGTGACCTTTGTACATACACGCATGCTACGAATCATTTTCCATTTGCGAATCTTATCGCATGCGAGTGAAAGAACAATCTAATTTATTCTTTACTTTTTTCCGAATAAGCAGTCTCGCTCTTTTTCGTTTATGCATGCTTGACGATGTATTTGTAATTTTGCACATTTTCTGGTGTTTAACCTTCATACAAAAGAAAAAATCAATTTTTAAAGAAATTTCACTTCAACATAGCCGTCGGTTGACTCCTTTGCGACTGGCGCATGTGAAAGGGCATTTACCTACATACTTCACTCTCTGTTTGCGAATTTAAACATTTATCTACATATAGTATGTATGGATGTGTGTATGTATGTATGTATGTATATTAGGTTGTTTCATTGTTAGAAAATTTTGTGTTCTTTGTCTTTATTCTATTCTTTGATTGGCCGTAATTTTTGATTTACAGGTGACATGACTTAATCCCAAGTAAAAATATGGAATTACGACATTCCCCCTGCAGTCATAATCCCAATTTTGTTACCCTGGAACTTTTAAAATAAAATCAAGAGCATGATTATATACAACTTTTTTTCCTAATTATTTACAAACATCTCGAACTGAAAACGCTTATTGGGATATTTTCCAGAATGAAAGATCAATTTTAGTATTTTTTAAGACCTTTCTCATTTCCCAAATAAAACCCGAGGGAAAAAAAACTTTCCGCATGTAATTGTATGGAAAATGGAGACTTTGAACGAGCTGAACTTATGTATCTCTGTAAATTTTTTTTTTTTTAAGAATCAACCTTTTAGGTAGGACAAAATGAAACACCCTAATGTGTATGAATTTTTGTGTTTTATGTAGTATACAGAGTTATGCTCACATATAATTTTTTATATTTTTTGTGCTTTTTAATTCGCCAAAAAGATCTAATGAAATTAGAAAAATGTTTTTGGTTTAAAAATCTCAAACATGCATTGCATACATACGTTTGTATGCACTATGTATGCAAGTACAGTTGCGCGAATTAAAATAGTAGTGGGTAATAACTATTAACATAATAGTATGGCCCTTGTATTTATTGACAACTGAACAGCGATCACTCCTGGAGTCCACTAGACGCACACACCTTGGCTTAGTTATTGATTTCCACAGATCTTTGTTGTTAACAAGGCATAGCTGTACATACCGAAATTTTTGGATCGGACTCCAATGTTATTGCCTTACGTGTCATGGTAGCGATAGCCTACTATCCCATGTGAGATTTAGTCACCTCGTATATGGAAAGCAAGTCTCTTTATTTATTTGGAGTGTTGAATAAAAAACCAAACATTAAAAAAAAATAATCAATCAGTACGAGTATAAAGTTATTTAAAGACAAGCCAGTGAAAGATGCAACCTTAACTCAGTATTTCGGAAAGCTAGTCAAAATAGAAGGAAGGTATCTTTTAAACGAATGCGATATTGGAGAAAAACTTACAACATTTTAGCCCATTACCTCGCCAAATTTTCACTCATCTAAATATATAAACAGTTCCCTAAGTGCGGCAGTTACTCCATGACCGTATGACTGTAGTTTCAACACTATCAAAGCCACATAAATAAACACAGCAAAACTCTCAGCAATCCGAATGAGAATCTAACTCAAAGTCGAAAGGTAGATATGTATAAATGAAATGCAAAAATTTGCAAAAATCACTTACATATATGTGTGTACATACGTGAGACCATAGACATATGTACATACATATGTATGTATGTATTAACAGTTGTGCAAAAAATAATAGCAGAATAAGAATTTGAAAAAGTTTGAAAAGTAAACTGCTTTATGTTGAGAATTGAGCAATTCATTTTTTGAATGTTTTTTTGTTAACAACTTTATAGAAAAGATATCTTTATACATACATATGTATGCTCATAAGCTCGTATGTATATACGTCTACGAGGTTTACTTTACATACAAGCCTTATGGGACATACACATATGTACACAAACCTTGGCAACCTTGGTGTGTGAAAATACAACTTTGCGCGGTCCGCTTAAATATTTAAAATCTATAAGTTTTATTGAAACGTTCAAGTCTAAAATATAGTTCGTATCATTAAATAAAGCGGTTTGAATCAGTGCCAAATAAAATCCTGTGATCAGGTGATCAATAAACTTAATTATCTAAATAGTAAAGAGGTCTGCCAATTTGGAGCCCCAACTTTGTTATTGTAATAGGCACTTTTGCTTTTTGCACGCCCGCAGCGCCATCTGTCTTCTGCTAGCTCAGTTATAGTCATAGTTATTCGTGCTGCCACCCAGTTTTTTTGTAAATACAACTGAGGTATTCTTGTCATTATGTCTGGTGGCTCAGGAAAGCGTCGTTGTGAGGAAATAAACGAGTCTGAAACTGTGACTAAAGCCCCTCGTTTCAGCGAGTCATCGTCGAATACCATTCGTTCTATGGATCTGCGGTTGTCCAAGTACAATGAGTTACTAACGAAGCAAATAATGGATGCAGAGAGACGTCTAATTGAATTCGTCTGTAAGAAACTGGATGATAAATTTGAAGCTTTAAAGCAAGATTTTAGCGTGTTGAGTGGAAGAGTCTCCCGCCTAGAAAATGCGTATGATCGCATAGAGCGTTTAGAAGGAGAAGTAGCTACCCTGAAACTGGACTTGCTAAAGCAGGAAAGCCAAATGGCTGCATGTGACGTCAGCATTAGTGGAGTTCCCTGTCAAGAAGGAGAGAACTTGCAGAACATCTTCCATCAACTATGTTCCACTCTAAAAATGCAGCCTCCTCCTCTTAAAGGCGTTTTTCGGCCTCGGAAGTTGCATGATGGAGCATTAGATCCTGCGGTAATAATCAAATTCAATTCACCGGCAGATAGAACTTCTCTCATGAAAGCCGTTGCAAACTTCAGGCGTCAAAACAACATTAAAACTCTCAAATTAGTTCACGTGGGAATTAAATCTGAAGCACCGATCTATGTAAATGTATCGCTCACGAAATCCAACTACGCAATTTTCAAAGCAGCAATTCGCCTCAAAAAGAAGAAAAAGATCTCATCAGTCTTCACTATTAGGGGCGAGGTTCACATTAAACGCAAAGCCAGTGATAGCCCCGAAAAAATCTCGAGCCTCGAATCTGTTGATGCTTTAAATACTATTGATGTGGATATCGGAAATAATTTTCGTGATGGCGGCGTGCAAGCTGCTAATACTCCCGCGGATGGCCACCAAGAAAGCGTATAATGTCTATGATTGCCATATTTTGTATGTATCCTATTACTTCTGTTATATCTATTTCTTTTTCTTATTTTTCTTGTCTACACTAACTATCAGTAAAATGTCTAATAAGTCTTCACATGTCAAATGCAGTGCGGCGCAATCACCCTACTTTTTGTTTAATGATGGTGTTGAATAATACGCCGTCCAGTTCCACAGACAACTTGTGTGCAATGCTACGTATAATTTGTAGACGAGCCAGAGGTATTAAAATCATACACATTAATGCACAAAGTCTATTTAAAAAACTTGATGAGCTAAGACTTCTATCCGAAGGTTCTGATATTGACGTAATTTGCATATCTGAAACATGGTTCACTTCATCACATACTGATAACCTGGTTAAATTAAATGGATATCAACTTTTCAGGGCTGATAGAGGTGGTCATGGTGGTGGTGTTGCTATATATGTTAAAAATAGTTTGTCCTGTAAGCTGTCCTGTAGTTCTAGTCCTGGTAATTCTGTTGAATATGTGTTCGTAGAGGTATTTTCCGAAGATAGTAATAAGTTCCTCATTGGCTGTGTTTATCGTCCTAATCGTCTAATAAACACTAGTGGTTTCATGGAGTTTCTACAACCTCTACTTCTAAAATATGAGTATATTACCATCGCTGGTGACTTTAACTGCAACCTACTCGTGGATTCCAGCTTAAAGCTAAGCATGGAATCTTTAGGGCTTTATCCAACGAACTCCACTCTACCTACCCATTTCACAAACTCAAACTCTTCTTTGCTTGACTTATTCTTTGTAAATGATCTCCAAAAATTACTACATTATAACCAATTATCCGCGTCCTGCTTCTCAAAACACGATCTAATCTTTTTAATTTATGATTTCCAAACGTCACGCAGCCCTAACTCTTTTACATATCGCGATTTCAGAAGCATAGACTACAGCTCTCTTGCTGCAGCCGTGGAGGCAGTCGATTGGAGTATGATTCGTACGTTGATATCGGTGGATGACCAGACTTCGTTCCTTCAAAATAATATATGTAGGCTATTTGACATCTATGTTCCCGTAAAACGCAAATTAGCTAGACAAAAGACCGGCCCTTGGTTCAACGCTAACCTCAATGATTTAATTCGCCAGCGTAATGTTGCGTACTCCCAATGGAAACGTTACAGAACTGAACTCACGCATAACCGTTTCAAAGCGGTTCGGTACGCTGTAAACAAAGCCATAAGGTTAGCTAAAGCAAAATACTACAAAGACAAGTTTAGTTCAGCCGCGAATTCGAAGGAAACTTGGAACAGAATCAAGGAAATCGGGATAGGTAAATCGAAGGGAGAGTCATTAGTCACCCCTGATGTCGACGTAAACGATCTCAATAAAAATTTTGTAAATTTTCCTATTCCAACGAATAACTTAGGTGTTGAATATTATGGTAATCGTGTTAATGTTAATTATAGTCCTCTTGGTTTTGTTCGTGTTGATGAATGTGATGTTGTCCAAGCCATACTTTCTGTGAAGTCCAATGCTATGGGGTCTGATGGTTTATGTGCTAAATTTTTAAAAATCATCCTTCCTAAAATTCTTCCTCACATCACCTATTTGGTCAACTCAATCTTGACGACCTGTGTTTTCCCTAAATGCTGGAAAGTTGCAAAAGTCATCCCTATCCGTAAGTCGAAGAATGAATATAGACCTATAGCGATATTGCCGTTCCTCTCTAAGGTAGTGGAACGAATTATACATAGTCAGATCACTACATATGTGTGCGATAACAAACTTTTAACCGATCGTCAGTCTGGGTTCACATCAAAAAGAAGTTGTACAACGGCACTCCTCTCTGTAATAGAAGACATCCGAGAGCGAGTTGACGAGAATTGCGTAGCTTTCTTAACCCTCCTAGATCATTCAAAGGCCTTTGACTCGGTGGACCATATTATACTTTGTAAGAAGCTGGAAAATTTATTCAATTTCTCCACTCACGCAACGGCTCTCATCGAATCTTATCTTAGCGAAAGAACTCAGGCTGTAAGCATTGGTGACAAAATGTCAGATTTTTTAAGTGTTTCAAGTGGTGTCCCACAAGGCTCGATCCTTGGTCCTCTGCTTTTTGTATTATATATAAATGACTTGCCTGGTGTCCTAAATTATTGTAATGTCCACATATATGCTGATGATGTACAACTGTATACTTGTTGTCCTTGTGATCGTACTAGTTGGTGTATTCGTAATATAAATCATGATTTGAATGAAATTGGCTTATGGGCTTCTAGGAATGGCTTATGTTTAAACCCTAAAAAGTCGAAATGTATTGTTATTCATAGAAAGTCGTTTGACACAAATGGCTTGGAAAATGTTATGTTTGAAAATTCGGTTATTGAATACGTTGACAGAGCAAAAAATCTAGGTATAACTTTTAACAAAACTTTGACATGGAAAGATCACATCTTTAGTACAGTAGGCAAAGTGTATGGTATGCTCCGTACACTATGGTTAACACAGGACTTTACACCATTGCATATACGACTACTCTTAGCGAAAGCGTACCTAATACCTACGCTCCTGTATGGTTGTGAGATTTTTTCAAATTGTGACTATGTCAGCAAGAATAAGTTAAATGTTGTATATAATAACATTGCCAGATATGTATTTGGGTTAAAAAGACTTGACCACGTCTCTTACTACGCTGAAAGGTTGCTTAATATATCTTTTGATAACCTATTAAAAGTGAGAATGCTAACTACCCTACACAAAATTATATATACGAAGGAACCTCATTACCTTTATCGGCGGCTCATTTTTCTTCAATCCTCAAGGTCAGTACTTCTTACGTACATCAAATATCGTATGCTAGTGTCAGAACGACAATTCTTTATCATCTCGATCCGTCTTTGGAACTCTCTCCCAGCTAGACTAAGGTTGATAAGCAATGCACCGCATTTCAGAGAAAGTTTAATATGTCTTTATAATGACTTGTAATTTTCTATATTAAAATTCTATTGTAACATTATTTCTTTTTTCTATTTCCATAGCGATCTAAAATCTATTTCTACTATCTTTCCCGCCTTTACTCTTTCATTCTATACTTCTTAAATTAAGTAAAAGTTTTATATTATTATTATTATTGTTATTATTATTATTATTATTACCACTCACTTTTTTATTATTTATTCAATTAATCTTAAGTTTAATTTAATTTTGTTTTGTATACTGTTTCTGACTGGCACTGTAAGAATAATTTTGTCAAATTGTTGTGCCAGGAAAATATGCTAATAAACAAACAAACAAACATACATACGAAATTAAACTAATATACTGAATATTTTCTTTTGTTTGGAAAATGTTATGTGATAATTTCACAGCATTAAAGCACGGGCAAAGAAATAGATAAAGTGAATTTGAGCAACGTGTTTTCTGTTTGCAACAATAATAAGCCGATGCGATACAATGAAGCTGCTGTGTAATATCGCAACTGTGCATATTTACAACTACAGGCGTGTACATTAGATCGACCATAAAAAGTTGCAATGAGCATGAAGGTTGGGAAGCACGCTGGGTGATTTGCCTATAGTTTACCAGGAAAAATCCACTGTGAAATTAATTTCTTCACTGATTAATCATACTCATATTTATTAAAAAGGCATGCACCTAAAAAGAAGAAATTTTATTTTTTCCGGTCAGTCTAATATGTTTGCGTCGTTACAAGTGTATGCGTGCACAAGAGACAACGGCGATATAGTAAAAATGACGGCAAAAACATATGACCACGACAGAACTATAGTACGATAGTAGGCATTCAGAATTCCGATCTAACGACAACGATGACGACAGCGCCGAAAACAACAACATATATACACATTACGGGCATGTCTCAGCTACGTCTACAAGAAACAACAAATAAAATATACTCTTATTAAAGATGACTAGTATATCCCGTGGTCGAAATTCGACCACCTTAAATTAGTTTAACTTATTAAATCCTCTGTTCGCATTTTTCTCTAGTACCTAATAGGAGATGGCAAAAACGGTACTTAGTAATGTTTGAAAGTCCACCATCAGACCCACCACTCCTTTCATATTCCGTCAATATTTCAATAAACAAAATTAAATTTCATGGACATATACCAACAACATAGTTAGACTTATAATATATATAATGGTCACATGGAATGATGCCATATCGAACAAAATTGGCCATATGGGTTGAAAGGAATGAAAGTTCATTTTGAGATTCCGTTAACTTCTTAACATTAGCCGGTTTCCAAATTGTGTTTTTTTTTTGGTATACAGACAGTTTTCTCAATTTTTCTTTTAGTTGTAGATTTTTTGAAGTCTTACAACTTTTTTTCGTCAAATTCAACTCGGAAATATTGAAAACACATAACCTAACTGGCCCAATTTAGCCTAAATATGTAAGGATTCCGATTATATGTCGACTCTTTTACAAATTAAAATTTTTAGGAAGAAAATAGTTGATGTCTTTAGAAAAATTAACGCAATTTCAAACTATTTCGTGAATATAAAATTGAAGAACTACAAACTGCGTTTTTACTTTTTGTATATTAAATATGATATATTTCTTAAAAAATATATATTCATAAATTGAAATAATTTTTTAGCTTTTTTTTTCAAAAAAATTGGTTTTTTCACTTGAAGATGGATGTCATAAACAGAAAAATATTGAAATATTGGGTTATATGTCGACTCTTTTACAAATAAAAATTTTTAGGAAGAAAATAGTTGATGTCTTTAGGAAAATTAACGCGATTTCTAATTATTTCGTAAATATAAAATTCAAGAAGCTACAAACTGTGTTTTTACTTTTTCCATTTTAAATATGATATATTTCTAAAAAAATATAAATGGATAGATATTGATAAATTGGAATAATTTTTTATATTTTTTCTAAAAATTTGGTATTTTCACTCCAAGATAGATGTCATAAACATAATAAACAGAAAAATATTGGATTACAAATATAATAAATTAAAAAAAAAATATAATAAAAAGTTTTCGTATATTTTAAGGCAAATTCAATTTAGTAAAAAAAAAAAAAAACTTAACCTGCCTTGAACACGTCCTTGAACCTACGAACGCACGCATCATAGCCGGCACGCTCACCACCTGCGCCACTGCTGTATGTACAGCAAAAAAGTCAGATACTGTAGTTAACAGCTTTGGGTTTTGGTGAAAACTTTGATGAATTATTACAAATTAATGAAGCATTTTTTGTTAAATATAATATGCCTATGCAAAGCTCCTGGCCCATGAAAACATATCAAAATATATAATTATTGGAGTTATGCATTTTTTTATGAGATACACTCTGGCAATTGATTGTATGGAAAAAATGTTAGCCTATTAATATATAGATAATGGTCACATAGAATGATGCCATATCGAACAAAATTGGCGATATGGATTGAAACGAATGAAAGTTCATTTTGAGATTCCGTTAACTTCTTAACATTTGCCGGTTTCCAAATTGTGTTTTTTTTTTGGTATACAGACAGTTTTCTCAATTTTTCTTTTAGTTGTATATTTTTTGAAGTCCGTATAGCGGGAGAATATTACAACTTAGACATATGATGGTTTCCTGGTTTTTTTCATCAAATTCAACTCGGAAATATTGAAAACACATAACCTAACTGGCCCAATTTAATATTGGGGTATATGTCGACTCTTTTACAAATAAAAATTTTTATGAAGAAAATAGTTGATGTCTTTAGGAAAATTAACGCAATTTCAAACTATTTCGTGAATATAAAATTGAAGAAGCTATAAACTGCGTTTTTACTTTTTGTAGGTATAATCAATATGATATATTTCTTAAAAAATATATACTGATAAATTGAAATAATTTTTTAGCTTTTTTTTTCAAACAATTCGGTTTTTTCACTCGAAAAAAGATGTCATAAACCGAAAAATATTGAAATATTGGGTTATATGTCGACTCTTTTACAAATAAAAAGTTTTAGGAAGGAAATAGTTGATGTCTTTAGGAAAATTAACGCAATTTCAAACTATTTCGTGAATATAAAATTGAAGAACTACAAACTGCGTTTTTACTTTTTATATATTAAATATGATATATTTCTTAAAAAATATATATTGATAAATTGAAATAATTTTTTAGCTTTTTTTTACAAAAAATTTGGTTTTTTCAGTCGAAGATGGATGTCAGAAACAGAAAAATATTGAAATATTGGGTTATATGTCGACTCTTTTACAAATAAAAATTTTTAGGAAGAAAATAGTTGATGTCTTTAGGAAAATTAACGCAATTTCAAACTATTTCGTGAATATAAAATTGAAGAACTACAAACTGCGTTTTTACTTTTTCCATATTAAATATGATAGATTTCTTAAAAAATATAAATTTATAAATATTGATAAATTGGAATAATTTTTTAGATTTTATTCAAAAAATTTGAGTTTTTCACTCCAAGATAGATGTCATAAACATAATAAACAGAAAAATATTGGATTACAAATATAATAAATTAAAAAAAAAATATAATAAAAAGTTTTCGTATATTCTAAGGCAAATTCAATTTAGTAAAAAAAAAAAAAAACTTTACCTGCCCTGAACACGTTCTTTAACATAAGAACGCACGCATCATAGCCGGCACGCTCACCACCTGCGCCACTGCTGTATGTACAACAAAAAAGTCAAATACTGTAGTTAACAGCTTTGGGTTTTGGTGAAAACTTTGGTGAATTATTACAAATTAATGAAGCATTTTTTGTTAAATATGTATAATATGCCTATGCAAAGCTCCTGGCCCATGAAAACATATCAAAATATATAATAATTGGAGTTATGCATTGTTTTATGAGATACACTCTGGCAATTGATTGTATGGAAAAAATGTTAGCCTATTAATATAAAGATAATGGTCACATAGAATGATGCCATATCGAACAAAATTGGCGATATGGATTGAAACGAATGAAAGTTCATTTTGAGATTCCGTTAACTTCTTAACATTTGCCGGTTTCCAAATTGTGTTTTTTTTTTGGTATACAGACAGTTTTCTCAATTTTTCTTTTAGTTGTATATTTTTTGAAGTCCGTATAGCGGGAGAATATTACAACTTAGACATATGATGGTTTCCTGGTTTTTTTCATCAAATTCAACTCGGAAATATTGAAAACACATAACCTAACTGGCCCAATTTAATATTGGGGTATATGTCGACTCTTTTACAAATAAAAATGTTTATGAAGAAAATAGTTGATGTCTTTAGGAAAATTAACGCAATTTCAAACTATTTCGTGAATATAAAATTGAAGAAGCTATAAACTGCGTTTTTACTTTTTGTAGGTATAATCAATATGATATATTTCTTAAAAAATATATACTGATAAATTGAAATAATTTTTTAGCTTTTTTTTTCAAACAATTCGGTTTTTTCACTCGAAAAAAGATGTCATAAACGGAAAAATATTGAAATATTGGGTTATATGTCGACTCTTTTACAAATAAAAAGTTTTAGGAAGGAAATAGTTGATGTCTTTAGGAAAATTAACGCAATTTCAAACTATTTCGTGAATATAAAATTGAAGAACTACAAACTGCGTTTTTACTTTTTATATATTAAATATGATATATTTCTTAAAAAATATATATTGATAAATTGAAATAATTTTTTAGCTTTTTTTTACAAAAAATTTGGTTTTTTCAGTCGAAGATGGATGTCAGAAACAGAAAAATATTGAAATATTGGGTTATATGTCGACTCTTTTACAAATAAAAATTTTTAGGAAGAAAATAGTTGATGTCTTTAGGAAAATTAACGCAATTTCAAACTATTTCGTGAATATAAAATTGAAGAACTACAAACTGCGTTTTTACTTTTTCCATATTAAATATGATAGATTTCTTAAAAAATATAAATTTATAAATATTGATAAATTGGAATAATTTTTTAGATTTTATTCAAAAAATTTGAGTTTTTCACTCCAAGATAGATGTCATAAACATAATAAACAGAAAAATATTGGATTACAAATATAATAAATTAAAAAAAAAAATATAATAAAAAGTTTTCGTATATTCTAAGGCAAATTCAATTTAGTAAAAAAAAAAAAAAAACTTTACCTGCCCTGAACACGTTCTTGAACATAAGAACGCACGCATCATAGCCGGCACGCTCACCACCTGCGCCACTGCTGTATGTACAACAAAAAAGTCAAATACTGTAGTTAACAGCTTTGGGTTTTGGTGAAAACTTTGGTGAATTATTACAAATTAATGAAGCATTTTTTGTTAAATATAATATGCCTATGCAAAGCTCCTGGCCCATGAAAACATATCAAAATATATAATAATTGGAGTTATGCATTGTTTTATGAGATACACTCTGGCAATTGATTGTATGGAAAAAATGTTAGCCTATTAATATAAAGATAATGGTCACATAGAATGATGCTCAACTCGGAAATATTGAAAACACATAACCTAACTGGCCCAATTTAATATTGGGGTATATGTCGACTCTTTTACAAATAAAAATGTTTATGAAGAAAATAGTTGATGTCTTTAGGAAAATTAACGCAATTTCAAACTATTTCGTGAATATAAAATTGAAGAAGCTATAAACTGCGTTTTTACTTTTTATATATTAAATATGATATATTTCTTAAAAAATATATACTGATAAATTGAAATAATTTTTTAGCTTTTTTTTTCAAACAATTCGGTTTTTTCACTCGAAAAAAGATGTCATAAACCGAAAAATATTGAAATATTGGGTTATATGTCGACTCTTTTACAAATAAAAAGTTTTAGGAAGGAAATAGTTGATGTCTTTAGGAAAATTAACGCAATTTCAAACTATTTCGTGAATATAAAATTGAAGAACTACAAACTGCGTTTTTACTTTTTATATATTAAATATGATATATTTCTTAAAAAATATATATTGATAAATTGAAATAATTTTTTAGCTTTTTTTTACAAAAAATTTGGTTTTTTCAGTCGAAGATGGATGTCAGAAACAGAAAAATATTGAAATATTGGGTTATATGTCGACTCTTTTACAAATAAAAATTTTTAGGAAGAAAATAGTTGATGTCTTTAGGAAAATTAACGCAATTTCAAACTATTTCGTGAATATAAAATTGAAGAACTACAAACTGCGTTTTTACTTTTTCCATATTAAATATGATAGATTTCTTAAAAAATATAAATTTATAAATATTGATAAATTGGAATAATTTTTTAGATTTTATTCAAAAAATTTGAGTTTTTCACTCCAAGATAGATGTCATAAACATAATAAACAGAAAAATATTGGATTACAAATATAATAAATTAAAAAAAAAAATATAATAAAAAGTTTTCGTATATTCTAAGGCAAATTCAATTTAGTAAAAAAAAAAAAAAAACTTTACCTGCCCTGAACACGTTCTTGAACATAAGAACGCACGCATCATAGCCGGCACGCTCACCACCTGCGCCACTGCTGTATGTACAACAAAAAAGTCAAATACTGTAGTTAACAGCTTTGGGTTTTGGTGAAAACTTTGGTGAATTATTACAAATTAATGAAGCATTTTTTGTTAAATATAATATGCCTATGCAAAGCTCCTGGCCCATGAAAACATATCAAAATATATAATAATTGGAGTTATGCATTGTTTTATGAGATACACTCTGGCAATTGATTGTATGGAAAAAATGTTAGCCTATTAATATAAAGATAATAGCAATATAACGATTGCAGCAAGAGCAACAGCGAAACTACGGCCAGCAACTGTGTACAATGAGGGCGACGTTGACGATTTTATTTTTTTGAAAAGCATCTAACTACGTACTGCAAACCGTCCACATACATACATATGTACATACAACACTGCCGAACATCAAAATGGGTTTAACATCTCGTGCTCCTACGAAAATTATCTCAGCATGAATCGCTTGGTTATTAAAGATCGTCTTTTATCAACCGAACTGAGAGAAAAGCTAACTGTAAAATTTACAACGTTTATATAGAAAAGGAAGAGAAAATTAAAAAAAAATGTTTTTTTCAGCATAGTTTCACATTATTTGAGGGTGTTCTCGGCAGACTGGTTATTGAGTAATGTGTTTAAAAAATATTTCTTTTTAAATATATTTTGTTTGAGTAATAAACCAAGTGCCGTATTGTAAGTAACTAGTGATCAAATCCTAGTCATAAAACTATCAAAGACATATGTATGTATAAGTTATGAAATCATAGAGTAGACGAAATTAATAATTATTTTGTGTCATCAATCCACTTTACTGTTTCCAGGGCCGCGTGATTCCCTAAATTATCTCTTTACAATTTTGTAAAATACTCTATTTTTTGTTCTCACGTTACATTAGAAAGTCTGGCCGTTTTGTGTTTTTTATAAAATAATACAAAGTATGTTTAAAAAACAAGTTTCAAACAGGTTTTTGATGAAAAGCCTGAACAATTAGACATATACCAAAATAATATCTGTCATAGTTTTCTCTGTATTAACAAATATTTTGGCGCTCTTTGCCGATTTATGCAGACTTAGCGAATCACCCTTCATATCCCTGAATAAGTTGAATTTATACTCAAGTTATTCAGTCTGTTGTAAATAAACGAAAGTATTATTTTGTGGCTGATTGTTTATACTATATAGGAAATCATATGCAATGTTTTTCATTCGCGCAAGCTCAGTGACGAAACCAAAACGGTTCAACGAATTTTTGACGGAACGGAAATCGTACACGTATTAATGTCGAAAGTAACAAGAAATTGTCAATACCGGTAAACCTGTTAGACAAAAATGGAATACAACACTGTAAATCAAAAATAAGTTTAACTTACAGATTCTGAAACAGATTCCTCATCAGATTCGGAAAGGTCTGGTGGTTGACGGGATAATTCTGTATCTGTATCCGAGTTTTCGCTGGGCCGCTTCTGTCGAGTGCCTGAGGATGCCAATGAAAGATTGGATGATGTTGATGATGATGCAGAACGAGAATTCACGGCTACCATTGTAGGTATACCAATAGCGCCCGCAGCATCAGCAGCTGAGGCTTTCAGTTTTTGTTTAATAGCTGCAACGGCTCCAACGCGTGAGGACGTCCCACTGCTGTTACCATTGCCTCCGCTATTGTTACTACCATTATTTTTGGGGGCTACTGGAGCATTCTGTGACGAGTTAACTAATAATGAGAGCGGATTTGCTTTAATCTGATAAACTTTTCCTTTAGCAGATGTATTTGCGGCAATAGCAGCATTTGTCGCATTATTTATGCACTTTTTATTTGTAGTGCCCGTGACTTTTGAGTTACCATTGCCACCACCAGTGTTAAAGGACATTGTTGTATTGGCAGGTGCGTTCGAGACTATAGCAGGAATAGTTGTTGAAGCAGAGGTGATGTTGTTATTGTTTGAGACTTGTGTACTTCCTGTATCATCTCCCGTATTGGTGGCGGTTGAAGTTGAAGTTACAGTCGTTGTGGTACTACCAACGCAATCGGCAGGCGAGGTGGTTACGTTAGTATTGGCACTGGGTGCGGCAACTTTAGCGGCTGCGATTTTGGACATTTTGCTGTTGTTGGTTGTGCTGCCACTGCTGTTGTTAGAGGCAGCGCTGGCTGTAGGAACTGCGGAAGCAGAAATATTAATATTATTGCTGACTGTTAATTTGTTTTTAAAATTTTTACTGTTATTATTATTAATAGCTGTTTTTTTATAGCCCTCTTTAGTGACAATAGTATTAGCGGGTTCACTACAAATTCCGGTGTTGGTAGGGTTGGTGGTCAGGACTTTATTACCGCTACTACTTCCTTGCTTTGCAGCATTCCTCGGCAACTTTTTTACGTTGTAATTGTTGTTGCCCGAATTGCTAGTAGCAGTTCCAGTAGAAACAGGGGCTGCTGCTGCAGTTGCTTGTTTCAAGTTATTATTGCTTTTATTGTTGTTGTTATTGTTAACTGCCTTCTTTATTGATTGCAGGTTCGCTGACTGCTTCAATTTGGTTGCAGTAGACTTTTGTGCTTTAGTTGTTGATGCCACTGTATTTAGCGATGGGTGTGTTGTTGTTTTATTAATGTTAGAAACTGAAGTTGATGACGATGTTGTTGTTATCGTTAAAGCAGCAGAACACACACTCAGGTCGTTACTTTTATCATCATTATTCATCTTCCTTTTTTTGGGTGTTTTCACTACACTATTCGGTAAAAGTGTATTGTTTCAAACACTTTCTCTGATTAAATTAGTTCTTTGCAATCTAGATTGTTCCACTTAAAAATAATTACTTGAGAATATCTAATAACTCCACAAAATATGATACCAATTAGACACAAAATTTTAATTTTAACACTATGCCAATGTAAAATACGTACAAAGTGTGCTGATTTTTTCTATTTTTTTTTTTTTTGGGCAGAGCTTTGAGAAGAAAGCAAGGTAGAGCAACTATAGATCGGCCAATACCATTCGTTTTGTTTGCACCTTTTAATCTTCTTTCCATAAACGTGTTTGCAGTGCTACCAACTGCAATTAAAGATTACGATATTACGAAAGAGTATAGCCGTAGATGCAACTCTGTCGTGTGTCGTTTGAACGGTAAACAACCATTTACAATTTACGTGGCCTTCGGATTAAAACGAGCCTTTTGATACCCTTCCCGATATTTTTGGAGGTGTATTAACAGTTGACGTTGGATGTATTTTATTACCGACTACACAAACAATAGATTCGATCACATATTCAGAAGAAAATTCTTTAAACAAAATGTTATTCTACGTTATAAATTTGAATATGGCAACAGCACTTATTCGCCCTTTTGAAAAATGTGGCAACGCCCATGTCCGAATTCTTCGCCATTTCATCATTTTTTCACGTTTCCCTTTTATTGCGCTATTCTACCTGCGTTTCACACTTTTCAAATTTTCCCGTTTTTCCACATCCGCTAAATGGCGAATATACGTTTTCGCAAGAAATGCCTCGAAGCAAAGACCAGAAACCACAAGACGAAAAATGGCTTACGTCGCCCCTAACTCCAACTCAGGGGCGTATAGAAGGTGATCCTTCACAATATACACGAATGCACACAGTTCACAATGGAAATTTTTACAATTGTCCACAGACATTTCTTTTTACACATCTATATGCAAGTCTTTTGGACTTTATAATTTTTTGACAAGTTACCCAAAGTATATTCAGTCGTCACGCTATTACAACTGCGTATGCACATAAAATCATTAATAACCACATGAAACTGAAAGACGTGACAAAGAACGTAATTTATTGCAAAAAGAGAGTAATACTTTCTTTAATTCGTAGCTAAAAATCAAAGTCCTACAACCCTAAAAGTGGACTGACATGTAGACCACATCCATTACTCATAAGTAAATGTACCTTCGTAAAATATTACCTAACAAAATGTAAAAGATTTTATATTTTAAATACTCCCAATTACATTTTACACCTTCACTACCGACCAATGATCAACCAGCCGAACGGACGAGCCATAGGCACCTACCGAACGAACAATTCACATTTTTTCGAGACTTCTCCGAAGCAAAACATAAAGCGTAAGCGAAGGAAAATGGTCACAAAGCAAAAAACGAACAGTCAGCGGAGCCGCACTCACATCGACTCACTCATGGCTCCACAAACCCCCATATATACACACACGTACACGTATTTCACATAAGCCAAGTGTGTAAGGAATGAAAAATTTTCTCGTGAAAAGCGAACTTTTCAAACGCAATTTTTACTATTTAAACTTTTAGTTACCGCACAAAAACTGTAATCAATTAACACTCTTGCACCTTAAATATAGTTTTTCAATAGTTTTATGATTTACCGTTGCGATTTTCTAGCAATTTTTTGCAATTTTCCGCTGCAGCGATATCGTTTTCGGTATCGTTCCGTTCACGAACGAAATTTACAGGCACGAGGAATCACTGGTTCGTTTGGCCAAGAAGAAGAAGCATACAAGTAGCGAGAAAGTAATATTGCCACATATTTTAAATATAAAAAATTTTATATACCTCTTTGCCCGTAAGAAGTTAGCAGTTTTGCATTTCTTTACATCTGCTGAACATGTCGAAAAAAGTTGGGAAATTTTCAAATGACCCGACTCGATCTCAGTAATAGCAAACCGGAGGCGGAAAAGCTGTAATACTTAACATTCAACCAAACTTCTAAAATAAGTCCCAAAAAGGTATCAATCTACGTGTTTTTAACCTCCCTAAGCTTACTATGCGCCACTCAAGAAATACCAAAACTGCATATAAAAAACGTTAAAAAATGGTCTAGAAATTTTTTCTATTTAATTACCTTCAGCCAATACAAAGTTCATAAGTAAAAATACTAACCTGATATACCTTAAGACAAATATGCTTGTATATTTCTTGAGGTGAAGAACAGATTGAAAGCAAATGTGAGTTAATATTAATATTTTGTTGCAATAATTAATGTATTCTTATATTAGAAATCGACTGATGAGTGGAGAATCACCATTTTTCAAATATTTAAAAAAACCCCTTTCTCAAAATGAGTTTCAAAAACGTCCTATCTGAAAGAAAATTTAATACATTCTCAGCTGAGATAGGGCATTCTTCAACCAAATTCTGATATGGAAAATAAACATATTTTCACACACAAGTCTGGCCTGATTTATTTGTTATTTTATTTAACCAAGTTAAATCGCTTTTATTATTGTTATCATGTTTCCTTTATTTTAGCAAGCACACGTATTTACAATTGAGCTGAAAATGGCAACTGAAAAAGTCTGTCGCGTAGACATGCCAACTATAATAGATCTATAGAAATGATCCCCTAGAAAATGCATGGCACTTCGGGTGCCAAAAATTCCGAGTGAGAAACATTTATAATTAATTAAGTATTAGGTAATTGTTGCATTCGAGTAACTTTTGGTTTAACTAAAAAACAAACTACCAAAACAACAATAATTCGATACATTTTTTTACAATTAATTTGGCAGCTAACCGAATGATTAGGTTTAGACATTTTCTCAAATAACTTATTGACAACTTTCAAAGTACACTATTAGGAGAAGGGAACACGGATAAATCGGATCGTATACCGAATTTGTTAAGATCCAAAAATCCTCGGACGATAAAATCGAACATTTTAGCATTCCTCTATCACGTAAATTAACACAAAACTGAACAGCACTGAGACGAGATGCACGTTGCTGCCATCACTGGCTGTCAAAAATACAGCAAAGGGAAATGTCAAAAAATCTGTTGTGTTTGAAAGGAAAAGAGAAAGGTGCATTCAAATGGGTAAATTTAATAATAAATTAATTTTAAGTTTTTTCCTTCTAACTAAGCTAATCTAACAATGGTAATACTTTGCATTCCACGTCAACTGCTTAAACACGTTGAAGAATGTCGGGAGAAGTTGACTGTGCCTAATTTTCCTGAAAACTAGGATATTGTATGCAAAATCCGAACTTACAAGGCAGATCAATTTTTTATGGCCATGGAATAAATGCTTTTGTTGTGTACCCGAGATATTTTATCTGCGAACATACCATGCATACTACGGTTGGCGCCAATTAAATTTAAAATTCCAAGTTTTTATATTAGCTTAGACTTAGAACTTTTAACTACAATCATTTCGTGTAAATTGTCGTGTTTTTGGTCCAGAAATGGCTTTAATTCAATCGGTTTTTTTTTGTTTGAAGTACGGCAGATGGTCGGCTTAATTTGAAGCCGAATTGGGAACCACTTTTGCAGCAACGCCCAAAATCAACATTTTCGGCTCCACTAATCTAAAGCTAAAATCGTCTGATTCCACTAATTTATTTAATTTCAGACGAGCGATTGCAGCAAATATTTCATCTAAGGCCCTTACAAGAGGAAGCGATTGCGTATCGCAATAATATGAAACTGTACAGGACACTGATGAAACAAACGTGCGAAGCTGAGCTTCACAATTTGGTAAATAAGTTTTGTGGAACATACTATCAAAGGAAATTTAATAAAAAGTAAATTAATTGCAGGTAAACGTCGAAATGAAAATTCCTTGCACTGAATTGAAAAAGATCAACCCACAGGAAATTCCAAAGATTCCTGAATTGTGCACAGACTTAACAGATAAGGAAAGCTATTTATACAAGTTAAAATAATGAAGTTTATTTATTTTAAAAAACTTACATAATAATACATTTATTTATCATTTACAGATGGAAACACTGCTGGAGGAGATAAAATTGACTTCTATAGGATTGAAATTGCTATGATTGACAGCGCGCAGCTGAAATTCTTTTATTAAGGCAATTGTAAATCTTTTGTAAACACTCGAATGATGGACTTAACGCCTGAAATATTAAATAAGATTACTTTTAACAAATATTTTTAATTTGGGCATTAAAAAATGTATGTGTAAGGTACGTCCAGCTTACATTAAATAGTGTTATTATTGGCTTCTTTTTAAATAGATCTCCTTGAGTTCTAATAATAAGTATATAATGCACATCCAACTAAAGAGCAAGAATGTATATAGTTAATATTAATTACAAATTTATTAAAATTCTGTGGCTTACATTTTCGATAACTTCGTTTATCACTACATCATATATGCTGTTAGCAGGAATGAAAAAATTTGAAGTGCGATGCCAAAATCGTACTGTATGGCACTGAAGAGCAAGATCCAAGCAGAATAGAACCTTTTCTATGAATAAAAAAGATTATAATGTCAAGCGTTAAATAATGCAATTAAAGTAAATACCTTTGGATCAATGAGAAAAGGTTCAGGAGCCTATAGAGAAACAATAAAAGGAAAGTGATATCACACAATAAAAAACCTTTGGACGATATGTATCCATTTGTTGTTGAAAAAGTGTAGACCACATAAACAATCAGAAATAACAATATATGTTTGACTTTTTGCCGTTTAAGAGTTGAATATTGTAAATTTGTAAGTTCTATTTCGATGGAATCTTGGCCATGTTCGCTCACAGAAAGCTGCAAATCAGGTGCCTTGCGACCAATGTACTGTCGACTATGATACGTGAATATTTGTTTTGAGTACTCTTTCGGCGACATTGCAGGATCTACAGTTTCTGACTTGCAAAATAAGGTCAGTAAACTATTCGGAATTATTTTTTATTGCCACTTCATTCATGCACTTCGGTTCGCCACTGTTGTCAAACATATTTGACATTTACTTCATGCTCCGTCATTCGTTTACAAACGTCGAAGTCGGTGTGACACCGTGTTTCATCTGTGTATCCATGCTCTATGAATTTTTGCTAGTTGCATAACCAAAAAAACGGATGTTCCAGTGCTTAGATGCGGAGATAAATGTGTGTTTTAAATAAAGAACAATAACTTAATGAAATTATATGGAGCTCTTAAGCAAAATTTGTAAGTACATATATCGCAAGTATCCGCATTTTTCTCAAGTGCTTTTGGGTGTGTGTTTATCAAATCTGCTATTACAGCTCGTTTACTACACTTTTCCATGCATTGTCATTCTATCTATCACACGAAAATTCGTAAATATTGACGAAACAAGAATATTTTTCGAAACTAATATCGAGATTAGTGATGCTTTCACGAGTTTCAGCGACACCTCGTGGTAAAATGTAATTTGTTTCATAGCATTACTCAGTCATATTATAAAGTAATTATATGGGTTAATAAATACACATTTACTATTGAATATTTGCACACTTTGCAATTGAATTAATTGACCGTCATATCACTGTGTTAATATATGTTATTTTTTTATTTATATTTTGTGAATGCAACTCTGTGGAGCGCCGCCATTTTCGAACAATGAATGTTGGAAAACACGGAACAGACGGAACAGTGTTGTCACTATAATTAAAGTTCTTCTCTTAACTTGTGAAGCTGTGACTTCCCTTAATTTCACTTTCCGTATATAAAAATAAAAACGTAAATATGCCTAACATTGTTATAAAACTAAGTAAATTAATATATTCGCTACAACTGTTTCTTTTCCACTCGGCTATTGGTGAACTGGTAATTTTATTAAATTTGTTTTCCTGGTACATATTAAATTAGATGTATGTAGCATGTTTACCCTTAAAAATCGAGATAACGTTGTGCGGTATTTCAGTGTTTGCAAATTCTAATTTACAAATGCATGAAAAATAATTTAAAAACTCCTGTATTTTTATAAAAAATGCTGTATTAATGAATCAGTTCTTCAATTCTACCAGAAGACTATCAATAAACTTTTTTCACCCCAATCACTATGAAACATTTCACGTTCCATTTTTTTCACTCAACTCTAAAATCAGTAAACGACAGCACTGGTTGGATCCATGTTCCATGTTCTCTGAAGATTTGATGGCGACCGATGAAAACGACTACATTCACGGCTCGAATGTAAAAGCTGCAAATTTTCGTGATTATAAATTGTGAGGGATATAAAATTTAAGAAAAAGTCCCTAAAGCATTCGACGAGTTGTAAACGTGTTTAAAACATTGAAAAATATGCGAAAACGCAAGTTGAAGTGATAATGGGACAAATGCAAATATAATTGGAATCAGACGAGCATTAATTACGAATAAAAAAAATATATGAGTATATACATACATATATGTATATATAAAAACCAAGTTGAACCAGAAAGGAATGGAAAAGTGAAATAGTGTGGTGGCCAGTGCGAAAATCGTGAAGCTATTGCATATAGTATATATACATAGAGCAGAACATAAATCCATAGGCTGAGATTTATCCGGACAATTTTATATCTACATTGGGGTTACTGCGAGTATGAAAATATATTTTATTTTACAAATATATAGTGTAGTGTTTGCTATTTAAATATTTAAAAGCTTTAAGTGAATAAGTACATAGGTACATAAAATATCTATGTACCTACACACTATGTTATATAGTAGCATGGTCTTGATTATTAGGAGGTGTGGTAATGTGTAATATTATTGTAAGTGATGATGGAGTTGGTCGGCTAGGATGTGCGAAGCGTTTAGTTTGTCTGAAAAACTAGAACCGCCCGCTATTTCGACATTATTTGAGGTAAAAGCCTCACAAACATCGTCACATTGCGCCCACTTTAAAGCCAAGCAATTTTTGTTTTGAGGTGTTTCGTATAATTTTGTGTGTACATCACGGTGCCGCGTCAAAAGAAATGCAGCGGCAGCAATATCTGACGATGTCGTGAACCGACGATTGCCGCATAACGCCCTCTGCCCCCCTTGTTCAATAAAACAAATACACTACAGTTATTCAACTTATTTAATTCATAAACATGTTGATATCGTAAAGGGCAAACGTAAATATTTAAGCCATTAAAATTTTGTTTCATCCATTTGAAAAAACAGTGCAGAGAATTTGTTATTAAAAAAAAAATAGTGCAAATGGTTTTGCACAAGTTTTCTCGAGTATCATGTTTATTGGTCATTTCATCAATTGCTTTTCCTTCTTATCGTCACCATTCTTTTCACCGAAGGCTACTGATGCATTTAATGTCTGTGGTGGATTGTGAAGCAGTTTACTCACTCTAGTGGTGGGTTGGGGCACATAGCGTGTGTGTATCTATTATTTTGTTAATTACTCGACGTCTCGTGTATTTTTGTATACCTACATGTCGAGATCGCATTTTTCGCACAGTTTTTGTTGTTTACCTTACTATATACATATGTAAATAAATTTATACACATACATATTTTTGTTTATTTTTATTACCTATTTAGTTTTTATACATATAATGCAATTTTTTAGGTCTTAAACCTAAAACTCCTACACTCTTAATTGGGAAATTAATATGATGTTTCCAATCCCACTTCCAACGTCATCTGCTCAGACACAGTATACGGATAAAGTGGTAGGGTGCTGTCATACCGAATCCAAGGTCCAAGGTTCACACTTTGGTACAGATAACATCAAGACCTTTCCAAGTGTATTTCTGCCAGTAAAAACTTCCAAAACAGAGATCATTTGGCATATGCAAGATATTCGATCATATATTTGTCAAAATATTTGCAAACAAAATTTTTTTCTCATTTTCATGTGGTTGAATCACACATGAGGGTGTTCGGAAATGTGTTGAAGGGAGTATTTAGCAGAAATACTGGGGATCTAGCCTGTGTTGGACCGGCTAATAAATTGTCATTGCATCACGATTTCACAATATTTACCTTCTTCTAAAATGAAAATAACATAGTAGATATGTATCTATGTCTACCGTTTGCCATAAGCTGAGCTTGAACTTAGAAATGGTCAACAAAACGCTTACGTTTATTACACATTGCACACTTTCGTTTCAATTGCATCCACCCAATAAGACATCCACTTAGCCAATTTGAACATTGTCTTATTTTACCACCGTTCTTGTGCAATTCATTCCGATTCACACTGATTCAGATGATTGCGATGCCGAAGATGACGACGTGCCGTGTCAGTCGTTTTACATTTATGTTTTTGTCTTCTTTCTTTGTGGAATTCATTGAACAATGCGCGTTTTACGATTTTGTGTATCCGTTCAAACTTGCCCTGTCGCTTCTGCTGTTCGACAGTGAAACTCTTTGGTTGTTCTTTATAGTTGTGTTGTTGCTTTAACGACAAGTAGTCTTTAGCAACTTTAAATGCAAGTTTTCGTATGTTTTCCAAATTTACATTAACCTCGAGATTTTGACAACCGAACGGTGATATCTTTTAGAATAAGTTCGTCAAAAACTCCAGGGATCATACAGCTTAGAAGTTTGGTATACTCATCCGGTTAGCGATGATGAATAGAAAAACTGTAAGCCACAAATGCTGCTGTTTCGAACTAAACAGGTAATTTAAAGTAAAGTCCTTTCTCGACGAACTAAAAGCACTTTGTCAGTCTTTCGGAAGGAGGGATGACATGACATAGAAGGTTACACTGGTCATAACAAATCCCTACCACGAGAGTCGGTCAGCACCGCAAGGGAGTACCGGAGCGTACCGTATTCATATCCGGCCAAGGACTGTTAATTCGACAACGCTCCCTAAAACATTCGGGGAGTGATTTTGTTGCTAAAACAACAAACACAACAGTACCACTCCATGCTCCTACTGCCTACCATAACAAAATGTTTAACACTAATATTTTGTCTGTGTACTATATAAACCTTCAGCCCTGTCGATATTACCAAATCCGACAGATTTATTACCTTCGAAGTACCAGAGTTGATTCATCTTTCAAACATTCTTCCATTATATGGGTGGCACGCCCACAAAATTGTGGGAAATCTTCTCTCATCGGTGGGTTTTTATTACTATTATGTAGGTAGGGTTCGATTCTGGCAAAGAACTGTTCAGTGCAACACTGGTTGATTCATCAACTCATATTATAAGAATGGTTGCGCCGACTAGGTTTATTTTCATACCGTGAAAAGTTTTATTTTCTGAAACGACGTCGTGTTTTGATGAGTTGCCAGTTTGTTGAGGAGTTTTCTTCGTTTATTTTATTATCAAATATAGTATGTAGATACGTCAATACATACATACCTTATACATATAAAAATAAATTTATAAGTAAGTGCACATGAGTAAAACATACAAGATTGTGCCGACCTGACGTCACTATACAGTGTGAGTTGGAAGATAATTTTTTGTGAATGCTTTTGAAACGCCGATGTGACGACTGTCGGACTCACTGAGTGTGAACTAGGTACATGTAAATGTTCAGCGCAAGCTCTTACAAACGCAAGATGGCCATGAGACAAAACAACAAAGAGGCTTGCAATGTTTACAATTTAGGTTTGTCGCGTGAATAACTAGCAAAGAAACTAGACGGGTGATGACGCTGCTGCCTAATATTTGCTTTCACAATTCCATTCATTAATTTTTATAATGCGTTGCTAAGTTGTTGTTGTGTGTAGCCGCAAAAAACACTGTCGGGAAAGTTAAGTTTTGTGGAGTTACGGGGAAAAGCAGTTTTTTTTATTATTTTAATCGCACTCACCTTTCCAGTGACCTTTGTCAGCTCAAATACAAAACAAACTTTATAAAATATTGATTATTTGATCGGTTTTGTTGCATTTAAAAATTTAAACAAATTTTAAAAGGTTATCAATGTTTGAAAAGGGCAGGCAAGATTTCATTAGATACTAGCGATGTTACGGAAACCAGTTTTCTAGAATCGGAAACATTTGTTAAATTAGCATACAAGCGTTTACTCCCGTAACTAACGTTTTAATAACATTCGGGTTTTAACTGAAAATACTCCTTCGATACACGCCGTTGGCTGCTGGAGGGATAATGAATCTTTGTATGACATGGCCCCTTTCCTCATTGACTTTCGGCAGTTGAAACCGTAATCCAAATCAGAAGTCAATAGCTCTGAAGTTTAGACATTTCTGAACCGAACTCCACTAGATTGCTATATATGCATTATTTTAAGATGTCTATAAGAAATATTCTTTCTTATTAATATGAATTTAATTTTATGCTATTTTGCAGATTATTTTCGCAGGCCGAAGCCGAATTCCAAGTATGTCCAAACAGCAAAAAATTGTTGAAAAACAATGATTTTAAAAACTATTGTGAAATTTGAATTATAAATTCAAAGGCAAATCAAAATAATCTTCCGTAAGTTTAATAAACGGTCAGTTTAATGTACTTAAATTGATTTTTTTTAAATTTTTTTGTTTTGTCTTTCATTCCATTAGCTGCAGGTATAAATCGCCTTTGTGCACTAATTAAATCGTCTATTGTCCGCCGAAATAAGATCTATTAAAAGTAGTGCGAGTGACCAACTACTAATCAAAGCGATTAAAGTGTACGTATCATAAATAGTAAACCCAGGCATTCTAACAAATAGCCTAGCATGTAGTACTGTTAACTCTAGATTTTTATGTTGCAGACTGAAAAGTACAACATAGCAGCTGATCGCGCACTGGAACTTGTTGGTAATAATAATATATTGAAGAGAAAACTCAGAGTAAAATTAAAAAGATTAAGAGAAGGCAATTCGGAAGAAAATATGACTACAGATACCCGCCGACGAGTGAAATTGTACGCTTTGAATGCAGAGCGGCAATGGGATGATCGTGGCACAGGCCATGTATCTTCTAATTATGTGGACAGGCTTAAAGGTGAATAATTTTCAAAATTATATTACTGAATATATTTAGTACTAAACTGGTTTACAATAAATAAAAATTCATAAGGTATTTCATTGCTGGTGCGTGCCGAGTCGGATGGGTCTTTACTTTTAGAAAGTAAAATTCAACCTGATACCGCCTACCAAAAACAACAGGACACACTAATAGTATGGTCAGAAGGTGACAATTTCGATTTGGCATTAAGCTTTCAAGAGAAAGCCGGTTGTGATGAAATTTGGGAAAAGATTTGTCAGGTAAACCACTTTTATCAATAAAAAATAAACTATTCATTCAGTAATTTAAAATATAAAACAAAATTGTATTAAAGGTTCAAGGAAAGGATCCATCAGTTGAAATAACACAGGATATTGTTGAAGAATCAGAAGATGAACGCTTCGAAGATATGTCAGACACGGCTCCACCCATTGAGTTGCCTCCATGTGAGCTAGCACGCCTTGAAGAGATATCGGAGACAATACAAAATTGTTTAACCACACCTTTGCGAAAAGAAAAACTTTCCATGGCGTTAGAATCAGAAAATTATATAAAGAAGTTATTAAATCTATTCCATGTGTGTGAGGATCTTGACAATACTGAGGGATTGCATCATCTTTTCGAAATTTTCAAAAACATTTTTCTATTAAACAAAAATGCATTGTTTGAAATTATGTTTGCCGAAGATACTATATTCGATGTGGTTGGCTGCCTGGAGTATGATCCGAGTTCTACCCAACCAAAGAAACATCGTCAGTATTTAAAACAATGGGCTAAGTTCCGCGAAGCAGTGCCTATTAAAAACCAAGATCTGCTCGCGAAAATACACCAAACATTTCGTGTACAATACATACAAGACATCATATTGCCCACGCCATCGGTATTTGTCGAAGACAATATGTTAAACACACTATCAAGTTTTATATTCTTCAACAAAGTGGAAATTGTAACACTTATACAAGAGGATGAACGCTTTTTGGTCGACATGTTTACACTTTTAACAGATCCCAGTACCAGCGATGCCAAACGTCGCGATATTGTGCTATTCTTGAAGGAATTCTGCAATTATGCACAAAACTTACAACCGCAAGGTAAAGACTCTTTCTACAAGACACTCACTTGTCTCGGAATATTGCAAGCATTAGAGATAACATTAGTGATGAACGATCAAAAGACCAAGGCAGCCTCAATCGACATACTTACAGCAATTGTTGAGTTCTCTCCTTTGGTAGTGCGCAACTACACACTACAACAAGTAAATCGAACAGAGGGGGTGAGGATTCTGAAAGATTCGGTAATCCACTTAAGTGTATGTGCTTATTATTATTATTATTTTTTAGGAGCGCATGTTATTAAACATTGCTATAGAACAAATGTTGAGCGACTCTGAGCCAGAACTAGGTGTTGCAGTGCAATTAATGGGCATTATTAAGATATTATTGGAACCCGAAAGTATGCTAACCGAAAAAGCAGACTTTTTGAATTTCTTCTATAAGCATAGCATACAAACACTGATTGGTAAGTGATTAGAGCATATATATATATATATTAATCTAAGATATATATACATATTTAGCATTTTATTCAATTTTGTTTCTTTGTATATCACTATTTAGCTCCATTACTTGTTAACACAATCGGTGATCGTCCAGATAGCGAAGACTACCAAACCGCACAATTGCTTGGCATTGTCTTAGATATATTGTCATTTTGTGTGGAACATCATACTTATCATATTAAAAACTTTATCATACAAAAAGATCTCCTAAAGAGAATACTTGTGCTTATGAAAAGCACACATACGTTCCTCGTACTTGGCGCACTTAGACTTTTAAGGAAAATTATTGCACTTAAAGACGAGTTTTATAATAGGTAAGTTATAATATGTCTCTAAAAAATATATCAGTCCCCAAAAAATTTTCAAAACAGCTGATATCAATGCTTCGCAAAAGTATGTAATGTGCACTTGTGCTTGTTTGGTAACAACAATAACATTCCCTGAAGGTTTTGGGGAGTATTGTCGAAAGAGAGTTCTTTGATGTAAAATTACCATAAAAGCGGTAACCTGTCCAAAAAAGAGCCTCCTTTATAATTTTCATCTGCTCTGCGTGACGAATATGCACTTATCATAGTCTGTTGTTGCTTGTAATGGCGAAAATACTAAATCTTGAAAATATCTCATTTGTAATTCTTAGTTTTTCTTATTAATAAGTAAAAATATTACAACATATATATAGTATATATGAAAATATTACAACATATTACTTTCTCCTTAATAGGCATATAGTTAAAGGTAACTTATTTGCACCAGTTGTTGACGCATTCATTAGAAATAATGGCAGATATAATTTACTCGAATCGGCTATATTGGAACTGTTTGAGTTTGTAAAACTTGAAGATATCAAAACACTTTGCGTGTACTTTGTGGAGAATTTCAGTAAAATATTTGATGAAATAGAATATGTACAAACATTTAAATATCTTAAAAACCGCTATGATCAATATCAAGACCGAATAAAGGATCGCGACAAGATGTCGCTGGATACGTAAGTGGTCATATTCAACAAACAAATTCAATTAAATATTAAAACAACATACTGACATATACAATTTTGTATTTGCTAAAATATAGTGGTATACCAATTATACGTAGTCGTTTCCGCCGTGACCCGCGACAAATGGATGACGAAGAAGAAATGTGGTTTAATGAGGAGGAAGATTTCGCCGACGAATATGATACCTACAATAGTGTTATGAAATGTAAGCTATTGTTTTGTAAATGTGCTTGTTTTTGAACTGACACAATTTCTATTTTACACACACAGCTGTAACCGAAAAGAATGGCCCTTCACAATCTCCATCACAGCAACAATCATCAATGCAACAAAAATCGCCACCCCAAGGTGCACAACACAGTGGTTTGCTAGGCAGCAGTACCAATGTGAACAGCTTGAACTCCACAACGACCACTGCAACGACATTAACACCTGCTGTAGGCGTTAGTGGCGTTGGTAACGTCTCATCAATCAGTGGTGTGAGTATCGGTGAGGTGGTTTCAAATGCATCAAATAGCAGTAGCAGTATTGACCATTCACCTTCGTCTGCTGCTGCCACGCAGGCGCATTTAGGTGCTGCCGCTGTGGCTGCCAATCTTGCGCTCCATCATCAGCAACAAACGGCACTACATAATTTCCAGCAGCAGCAACACCTTAATTTAAATAGCACATTGGTTGCCGCAGCTGCAGCCGCTGCTGCTGGCGTGGCGAGCACATCGGCTGCTGGTGCTGCGGCTCATTTGGAAGCACAAAGTCAACACCAGCATCAGCATCAACATACAGATCATTCGAATGAGGATCCTGATATTGTTGAATTGCGTCAGCACTTGGATTCCATTGTACCACAGCATCAAGAATTGGCATTGGCTGCTGCCGCTACGTCTTCATCTACTGCCGTGACACCGTCACCTTCGTCAGCCGTAGCAGCCCTTCAATCGCAATCACTATCATCATCAATAGCAACACCATCCACATCGACTGCGTTGTCCGAGTCGGCAGTTGCCGCAGCGGCAGCAGCCTCACAATTACTAACGTCGATTGCATCGAGTGATGCCGTTGCTGCAGTGGCAGCTGCTGCGGCAGCGGCTGTAGCGGCTACAGTAACTGGTGTAACGCCTAATATGGGCGGTGGTAGCGGAGTAGTAACTGCAGCGAATTTGGCAGCGGTCGCTAATGCTGCGGACCAATTGGCGCTTAACGTCGTGAAACATAATGATAACAGCGACAACATGGGTAGCGGAAATGGCAAGGAGGGTGCCATTTTAACGGCTGTCACTGGAGAAGGTATCTTAAAAAAGGTAAGTGAGAAAAATAAAACTTTTAAAACTAGGAAACGTCGTGACTTTTATGCTAAGCAGTCTATTAAACATATAGCTGGAAAGGATCATAATAAATATCTTGATTTTGATGTTTTCTCAATTTACAGGGTCTTGTGGATTATGAAAGCGATTCCGGTGATGAGGATGACTATGAAGAAGAGGAGGAGGAAGAATCGCCACATCAAAAGAAGCCACGTTTGGCATAGCAAAATTATGCCACAAATGCGGCTGCAGCAGCAGCAGCGGCGGCAGCAGCCGCAGCAGCAGCGGCCGCCGCAGCTGCCGAATCAATTATAAAAACATTCGCAACAATGTCTTCAACACATTACAACAACTGCAACAATTTGTAAAATCATAGCCATCAAATTATGCACTTACCTGTTCCGTACCGAAATAAGTACACGCCAGCAACTACAACAACAACAATTACAAAAATAAGAATACAAGAAACCCAAAATAATCAATCGTAATCTAATAACTCATAATGCCAACAATAAAACCAATCGGCTAGTATGTGAAGACAACAGCGACAACAACAGCAAGTAAGCAAGACGAATATGAAGAGCGTAAGAATATAAAAGGAAATATTTGGTGTTTGGTGTTGATAATTAACCATATTGGCATTGCAGATGAGTGGACGGCAGACAAAATTAAAATTAAACAAACAAATAAATAAAAGAAAAACGTACATACATAATTATACATATTGCATACAAGTATATATAACGCGTAATCTACTAGAAAATAAATAAAATGAAATTAATTTCGCAAAATACTAATTAAATAAGTTTTGTCAAATTATAAAACAAACACAAGATTAAATGTTTTATGAATGGCAGGAGTGATTTTGAGCTGATGAGACACTTATAATACACACACAAGCCATCAGTAAGTTATCAAGTGGCAAACAAGCAGATGAGAGATGGAGCTCTAAAAACATAATTTACATGGTTGCTTTATACATTTAAAGAAAAATATAATAGTACAGTGAATTGTCGCCATCGTCGTTGTCAACGCAATGTAAAATATAATTTAAATTAGACAACAAAATAGATTATAAAGCTATTAAAAATTGAAAAAAAAAAATCGTATTCTAAAATCCACAACAGTTTCTACTATCTTGAAAGAAATAAAATACTGGAGTGAGATTTTAAAATCATTGTTGCTAAACACAAGCCTAAACACCAATAATACCGAAGCTTGGGAGAGGATGTAGTAACCACGAAAACAACATTATACTTTTTATTTAATTCATTATTTTGATACAAGCCTCGTTAAATAACCAAATAAGTTTTTTCTAATTATTGGGCGAAGTAAATTCTATTGGGATCTCATCCACGTAAAACAAAAAATACTGACTTTATGAACAAATATTTTCAACAAAAAATATTCATGAGTAATTAAGTTTCTTATAACTTTGTAAAATCGGTATAAAGTACAAGAGTTTAAATTGGTTTTTAAAGCCCCATTGAACTCTAGAACGTTCAAAAAAACATCATACTTTTATTTACTTATAACTCAGTGTCTTAAAAAGTATCGCTTGACCCATTACTAAGGCGTGTAATGTCTGCTTTAGGTAGTTGTTTAGCAAACGAATTTTATAGAAATCTCATTACAGTTGCTGTGTATAAAAACGAACAAATTGGAATCTAAAGGAAATGAGTTGTAAAAATAAAAAGAAATTTGTACGCACACATTACCATATATTAGATTGGCGTAGGCTTTCGTCTATATTTTGCATATATGTACATACGCTGGCAATAACACATAGAAATGTTTGTGATTTAGTAATGTGTTCTAAAACATACATCTTCTGACTAACTTTTGAATTGTATTTTGAAATCATTAATGTTCGAAACAAGATTTTTTGTCTTTCTTGACTGTAAGTAGGTTTCACTGCAAAATGTGCTATTAGCTAAATTAAATCCTAATTAAAGGACCGATGAAAATTACATCGCGAATTCGCAATGAACCAAGTTTTAATTTTTATTGAGCACATTTACCTATTGGTATGAACTACTGTATTTAATGTAAATAATGTGCCTGGGAACATTTAGTAAATACATAAAATGATGTTGATTCATTTTTTAAAACTCAAATTTTTTTTAATTTTCCTTTAGATAATCACCATGAGCACGCATGCATTGTTGACATTATATGACAATATATGTATGTTTGCAGTATGATAATTAATTAAAATTCCTGTAGCTATGAGATTACACAAAAACCATACAAAATTAACTTCAGCACTAACTTATAAGTGTTTGAGTTGTTAAGTATTGGTTTTTGTGGGTTGTTTTGATGACTTGCATTTTCCAAATCATTTTACGTTTAGTTTTTATAGTCAGCTATTGTCAAAAATATGTATTTGATATATTTTTTTTTATTTCTTCAACACATTGATTTATTTTTATAGCAACGTAGTGGATGCTCGCTCAGAATTTCAGTTGTAATAATAACGTTGAAATAGATACAACACCATAATAATAATGTAACCAATATATTCGGTCGCACAATGAATCAATAATAAGATGTAAAGAAATGAAATAGCGTTAATTAAATCAGCAAAAAGGTTGATTAAAGTAGAACTAGTAATTTTCCTCTACTTTCTACCACCAGGTTTATTCAAAAGCTCTTTCGAACCATTTGGAACTTTTCGTAGGATTTTTGTATTTGGTTTGTTAGTTGTCTTTATAGTTTTTGTATAATTGGTTGGAGTTAGAATAAAACTCAAGCGAATCCATTGATATTATTCGAAATGTAGTTCTGGGCGAATATTTACTACGTGTTTTAAGTTTCTGTGCTTGTCGTATAAAATAATTATTGAAACAAAATATATTAAAACTTGCTACATTGGGAGTTTATGTGGTTGGTGAAATTTTCGGGTTGCAGAGAAATTTAAATTTAATTAATTTTAAAACGCTAGCAGCTTGTAAAAACACATTTTATATGATTTTTCAAAACTGCCTCATAACAATTTGCCAGCCATTATCTTGTATATCTAAAAGTTTTCAGCTCATTTGCTTTAGTGTTTTAATTTTTTTGTTCACACATAAGGCACTGTTTCTTCCACCATTTGCAATAGAGTTCTTTAAGTTGGATGTCGGTGTATTATATAGAAAATACTAAAATTTACATACACAGCAAATTCATTAAATTATAAATACTTAAGTATGAAATTTTAGACAAGTTTCCATTACTTTTGATGTATAAACAAATCTAATTTAAGTTTATGTAATTGAAATATGTATATAAGCTTCATATATACGATACATATTATGCTTGTGTGTATTATACAAGTAATAGATGATACTATGGCGTATTGATATATGTATTAACACCCCTTAATAATAGACACAGACAACTGAACACATGCATACTAAACTTGTAAGTGAAGATGTTGGCTGGCTATGTGCAGCGAAAAGAACAAAGAACAATAAAAATGTTTAATAAATTCCAAAGCTGTGTGTACATACATCGAAAGCATATGCATCAAAAAACGTATTCATTGAAATGCCAGCCTACAAAGGTTTAACCAAACTCAGCACACAGAAATCTTTACGAAAAGTTCAAGTAAGCGCGGGGTTGTCTGTACTCTTTTAATGTTACCAATTTATAATTAATATTCTGCATTATATACTTACTAGGTTTTGTCTGCCGCTTTATCTACTTTGCCTTCCTTTGGTTTATACATATAATTGTTTTTGTTTGATTCTTTTTTTTGTTTTTTAATTTTATTAAATTTTTTTTACTTCATTTATTGTTTCATACTTTTCTTTTAATTTTAAATATATTTTTTATTTCAATTTATGTTTAAAAATATATGTTTTTGAGTTTCAGTGTATATACGTACCTTCTTTGGTTTGTATTTATATTTGTCAGTTTGTATCCTGCCATTTGGTTCCTTCCATTCAAACACGCTCATCACTTGTACGTCATAAGTACAATACATCCACAACAATGAATTCGCTTCCAAACGCTTGCAAATGCATTATTATCTAAAAAATAAAAAACCACACACGACATCCAAATATGTATGTAAACATACGTATTTATGTATTTACATAAAAAGTAAACATTTGCTTTGCAATTAAAAATTAATATAATTTGATTAAACAAATAAGTAACAAATGTATGAAACAAAGAGAAAAAAAAAATAAAAAAATTTAATTACATATTAAGTTAAATGATGACAACACATCGTTTGTGTAGTTGTTGTTGCAGTGCTGCAGTAACACAGACAACAAGTTATGTTAGTTATTAAATATATGTACATGCACGCATGCATACATACATAAATATGGATGAATTGATAAACATTTAGTTTTTATTACTTACTATAATTAAACTACTATTATTAATTATAACTATTATCATTACCGCTATTATGATTAATTATGCAGTTAAATCTATTATTTAATTATGTGTGTTCTATATATATATATGTATATATATTTACATATATATATAATTATATTTGAGTATTGTATGTGTAAGCATTTTGCCCTTACATACCTTCATACATAAATAGATGCACCAAACCAATTTCTTTCTCAACTTCAAGCAAGATGCTCCTCACACTTCAACTTTTCATTTAAAACCAATCAATCAAACTTATTTTATAAATTTTTCTTTTTCTTTAAACATATTTCTTATGTTTGCTTTTTGTTTCAAGTTTTCTTTTCATTGCTTCACAACAAAAAAAAAAACAAACAAGAAAAACAAAAAAAAAAAAAAGAAAACAACAATGATTGTCCAACTCCAACAAATAAACGAAATTCGTGCAAGTGCACTTTAATAAAAACAATAAACATAAATTAAATAAAGATGAAACTTTGTTTACATATCTTTTTTGTTGTAATTTCTGCAGTGTAATGATTTTGTATCGCCGCGTTTCATAAGCAGCAGTAAAACGAAGTTATTGAAACGAAATAAGTAAAATTAAATTATAATAAAATCAAATGATCAAATGCAACAAAAATATTGTATTTTAAAGTTTTATTTACGTCTCCATACATATATAAAAATATATACAATACATATATATCTACATTTATAAAGTGGAAGGAAGAAAAAGTAATAAATTAAATACTAGTTTTTAATAGTTTTTAAACAAAAAAATAACTTTGTATATTTTCATTACAGTGCAGACAGCGATGGTTCAGAATTTCATTTTGGGAAAAGTGATTCTTCAGAACAGGGGAACCCTCTCAATTTTTCGAAAGAATCATGTTTGAGTTGTGTTGAATAGCGTTCGATCTTGGTAGGAAGGTCCGGTTTGCAAGAAAATCAATATTTGTCTGATCTTTTTACAGTGGAAAAAGGAAATGGGCTTTTGTTTAAACACTCCTCATATACCTAAATATCAGTGGCGGATCCAGGATTTTGGGGAGGGGGGTTCACATTTTTTTCGAGTACATCTTTTAGCCGAAGGTTGTACTCGTAAGCTCCCGTGGATTCGCCCTTAAAACATACATATAACGAAAAATCTTCTAATGTTTGGGGTCTACTGCGGTATTTAACCGTTTCTCAAGATTCTTTTTTTAATTTCAAAAACGGTATTTTTAGCAAAACAAAACCTAAGCTGCTAAGGAAAATTGTAATGCATGCCGAAGCCTACAGCATGACAGGTAAGGAAATCGTCAAGGTGTACAATGGCATATCTTACTTACTGCCTGAGACCTAACTTCAGGTCATAATTGGTAAGTATTTAGAAAGTTGGATGAACAGCAGCGGAATATTTTTTGGCAAAGTCAAACAGCAAAACTCAGTCCGTTAGCAAGATCAGAGAAGTCAATTTGCTTCGATTTTCCACAGAAGGTGAACTAATGAACCATTTCTATATTGGGGCAGGCAAATATTTGAACTCCAATTAAGATCACGCAAAGCAAAAATCAAGAATTGCTTTTCTACTGATTCAATCCGTTGTATATGATCGTGATACATGTGGGGCAACAACACGTGCAATAAAGAACTTTCGTTCTGTTGAATGGTACTGGTAGGGCAGCGTCGTGAAAAAAAAATATTGAGTGATAATGAAAAAAGAAAAATATTTATTACTCAGCATTTATTTTGAGTGGTATCTGACTTCCTTTAGTATCTACTCACTATTTCCAATCTGCATGGCATGCCCGTTTCAACCGCTGGGTATATGTAAGTAATTTAAGAGACGTAAAACAAGTGTTAATTTTTCCCAACGCACATACAAATTGAGACATTGTCGGCACCGCGGTAAAAGTTGTCGGTAGAACGAAGAAACTCAAATTGAAATCTACACTCAAATTTTCCAAATTGGATTTGTATTGAAATCTATGGGGCAGACCTGTTAAATAATGATTACGGGTTTAATAGATTATTTTATTGAGAATATATTTAATAATTGATTAACATTACTTAAAATTTTTAATGGATATTTTCCAATTAAATACAAAATAATTCAAAGATATTAATTTTTTACCATTATGGTAAATAAAAAAAAAAAAAAAAAATACAAAAAATATTGGTTTTTTACAATTATTAAAAATAATAAAAAAATTAAAAATAATTAAAAGTAATCAAAAAAAGTTTTTCATGATTTTATTTTTATTTTTTTCATCGTAATCAATTTATAATTTCCTTTTCTTGAAAACAATTATAATAATGATTACCAATTAAAATTTCCGACTAATCAATTGATTACTTAAAACTAATCAAATTTAATAGCTCTGATATGGAGTTAGCAACTTTTGAAGTTTTATTTTCGGTATATTTTTTTTAGCGATTCTTAAAAATAAACCCATACTTTTTTTTCACTACGAGGTGAAGAACTCTTCCACCTCTACAGCAGTATAAAAAACCCTTTTCACTGAAAGTGCACTTGACAGCTTTTACCGCGGTGCCGAGGTTATATAAATTGATTTCTCTTTTTATAAGAATTATGCCACTCTGCCCAAATGCGTACGTCGACTTGTGCTTCTGGGACTAAATTTCTGACAAATGGTTGTCCTGACAACAACTTTTTCAGGAAATAAACATGACCACAACAAATGTGCGCTCGCACGGTCAGTATGGGCTAGCCCATTGGGACTTTAGTTAGAAATCACAGTCACACATTTACGGTCTTACAAATTTAGTGGTGCGCTCAATCGTTTGGAAAGTTTCGATATGTCCACGGAAGATTCATGGGTATTAGATTCGTTGGTGTGTTTTTTGCATGGACCAGTTTGGAATGCGCCACTACAAACATTCATTGAGGAAAAGTCTTTGGGTGCGTTTGAAATGTTCAAAGGAATTCAGGGCAGACTAAACTGTAATTTCTTTTCTTTTCATATCCGTATTTTTGTTACAGTTTTCGATCCAAATATGCAACCCGATGAGAATAGTCCCGATATTGTGGCAATACACAACGAATATAAAAATCTAGTTGACTATATGTTGGGAAGTTTTATGGAGGAAATGCAAATAACGCCCGAACAATTTGAGACGGCATGCATGGAAGGACGAAATCCCGACAATCATTTGCACTTTCATCAGGGACTTTTTCAGCAGGTATATACATACATACATACACACATCCACACATGGGGACACGTATTTAAAGAACTCACCTAAATCTTCTATTGCGACCATAAGCCAGTGCTCAGACATTGTGTACCCTCATATCTCATTCTCTTTTTGTAGATTTGGGCTGCCAATGACATAAAAATGTTTATACGCATGATGACTCAACGGAATGTGGAGTTGCAACTACAGGCCTTGGATCTGATAGAGAAAAATCAATTGGCATTATTGCAGGAGAGCGAATTGGTGGACAATGTTAGCCCGACGGACAGTAGCATTGCGCCTAGGTTAGTCGTTTGCTATACAATAAACAATTCTTTATACCTACATATGTAGATGTTGTTGAAACCCACGTAAGTAACACGAGCGAAATAGATCGATTTTAGAAAGGGAGCAGTAATTTTTTAATTGTTCAAAACTCGTTATCACTAATTTATTTACCAATTTTAATAACTTATTTATCAATGCAGCGAAAAATACGATGAAGCCGAGGATTTCATAGCCAAGTCCGTGGAAAAAGAGCTCGATAGTCCTGATGCGGCAGTAACGCCAGAGCAAGAGAATGCAGAGACAAGCGTAAGCGATAAATTTGAGCGCCTTAACCTATTTTTCGACAATCAAAGGGTAATTTTGAGCTGACGCACAAACACATTTTGTATGCCGCTTGTTTAACTTCCACTACTCTTTTTAGGTCAATCCTGAAGATATTGTGACGCGTCAAGAGTATCTTCGGCAACAGCGTGATAAAATTATTGAAATTAAAAAGAAAACACGCGCCAAACAGCTACTCGAAACAGTGGCGCACAAGAATGAAACTCAGAGTTCAACATCCAGCGGACGTCCATCTTCGGCACAGGTAGCGCAGAAGCTTTTAGAAAATGGTGGTAAAACTAATGAATTGCTGGCAAAGGCGAATGCTGCTGGCGACACTGACGAGGTACCCAGTTCAGCTTTACAGTTGCGTAAGACGTTGGCTAAACGTTTGCGAGCCGAAGTGGTTGAACGCCAGTAGTGGGCATACACAGCAAAAGTTGTATTAAACAAAACATGAAGACTTTTTCACATTTTAGTGCAATGAATAAAAAAATATACATGACATCAATTGAAATAGCTTCAATATTAAATTGATGGCTGAGTGTGAGAACACAAATGCTGAGATGGGGGTTCTGAAATAAAATGATATTAAACTCGGCAACCGTCGCAAAGCGATATATGTACATGTTATGAAGCGGTGTTCATTAACCTTTTAGGTCCATTTATGCATTATTAAGAATCGTCTGTATGCTTCTTTAATATCCATAATGTACAGGCATCGGCTTCTTACAATTTTTTTATATGTAAAGATATTTTCCCAATTAGATGAACACGTTCAAGTTTAAATTCTTTGGTTTTTATTAGGTGTTTGGCTTATAGCATTCAGAATTAGTGCTTCGTTTTTAACAATGTCGACATTTAAAAATTTTGTATTTATTCTATAATACTATCAACATATAGTCATTTATAATTGAGCTGATACTTTTGAGCGACAAATAATTATTTTTTTTCTATCACATACCAATTCGTGCTGATTTTATGTTTAACATTTCTTTTAATTGTTGTAATTTTAAATAAGCTGAACTAAAAAAAATGACTTGCACGTTAGATGACTAGTATAGGAGATTAGCAGTGATTAAAAAATAAATGTTGCATAAATATAAACCTTAAGAAATGCTAGAATTGTAATGCTAAACAAAAATATATATTTCAGTTTTGAGTATGGTCCAATGCCCTTCTTTCTTTCATATACAAGATTACAAAATTAAATGGCCCAACTGCTTCTCAATTTACCAATACAGCACACAACAGCAGGTGAGTTATTTAAAAAAAAAAAAAAAGTATCTGGCGACTATCAAATCATTAAATTTTTTCCCCCATTTCTTAACCAAACACTTGCAATGTAATGCTATATGCTAGAATTAAAATAAAACAACGACAGCATAATTTTGTTAAACAGGTATACGATCACGTAGGTATGACATAATAGCATCTGTGCCTTTGGCAAGTATTTGATGTCGTGGCTGCCGGAAAGGATTGCCAATCAGCTCGAGGGTGCTGAAAATGAAATAAGTGTTTTTGAATATACAAATATGATCGCTTAAACAAATGGTAGACTTATTGCACTTACGCAAGATGTGTTAAATTGCCAAGAACGGGTGGAACTTGCTCAATGTTGTTGTTGCGCAAATCTAAAATAGATAACCGTTTTAGCGCGCCCAATCCGTCAGGTGTGGCATCTATATGATTGATACGATTATCGCTGGCTAATAGGATTTCAAGACCTTTTGTTTGATAAAGACAGCTTGGTATGTGATCGAAACTGCAAGAGGAAAATTAAGATAATTAAAAGCTATATTTATAGACTAGTTACTAATAGATCTCCTGATATTCGATTAATCGAACCTTCCAAGTCGATATTCGAATGCTATAACATTCGATTTTCAAAATTCCAACAGTCAAATACCAATTGGCCATTGTCGACTATTCGATAAAACTTTGTTGAACGGTTATTCGAATGTTGAAAATCATAATTTTTGTAAGAAATTTTTACTAATAGTATTCGAATAATCGTTTAGTGATTTATGCAATGATCTAAACAAGTCAATTAATTGAATAGTGAAATTCGATTAACAATCGTACTAAAATCGAATAGTTTGAAGAGCCCCGGTTACTAATGACAGCTGAGTGAAAGAATTCTTATTTCAAATTTCTTTTCAATATTTACTAAATTCTTATAACAGAAACTTACCGATTATTACATATATTCAGCTCGCGCAACGTGTTCAGGAGACCCATTTCTTTGGGCAGATCCGTCAATTGATTGCAAGACAAATTGAGCAAACTAAGGCGTGTAAACTGGGACAAAAATGATGGCACTTTGGTCAGTTGATTTTTGGCAAACACAAGCTCGCTAGCACTACCCTTGAGAAGTTGAAGCCTAAGAAAAATAAAAGAAACAAACGTTATATGTAATAGAATTTCGTAAATGAGAAAATAAAAAAATAAAAATAGGTTACTACTATTCTCAAGATATTATGCTCCGATTTTTTTCATTTTTATTTTAATAGTAGACAGCCAGAAATCAATGAATTTCTTTGGCATGGAGGATGCCGTTCAGAAGTCGGCCAAGAGTATGTAGTTTTCTCTCAATTTATTAAAAAAAAAAAATTAGAATCAGCACACCAAAAACTGGAAGAAAAGCTCGAGCTTAATCTTCTCTGATGTATATCACGACAAAATCTATTTTTATACCCAGCGTACTAGTACTAGTACAAGGGTATTATAATTTTGTCCACATAACGGTACTACGTAACGGCTACTTTCTGGCTGAGGCAGGTTGGTGTTTAAAATGGTCGAAATCGGATGATAACCACGACCCCTTTCTGAAAACTAACCCAGGGTATTTAATGTTCGGTTCACCCGAACTTAGACTTCCTTACTTGTTATTATTATATTTATTAAAAATATTGTAGGTACTTACGCATCAGGCAATACTTCCAAACGATTTTTCGATAAATCGACGCAGCTAACATGTTCTTCCGATGCCGTTTGGAACACCTCATCCGGTACTGTTGATAGGTATTGCATGGTCACATTGAGTGTGTGTGTATTTCTCATTTTGTATCTGAAATTTGAAGCACATATCGATTACCTTTATTCCAATTCGAAGTTGTAATTAAAATCTATTTTGCGTATAAAAACTGTAGCCACCACGGCCATGAGGATGAGGATCTTGGTTGGGTATTGGCTGTTGATAAATTGGATAATGTGGATCATAGGTTGATGTTAGTGTGCCATAACAATTATTATATGCGCAATATGGATTTACAAATTTGGATACATCCATTTTCATATATTGATAGCTATTGTAATTGAATGCGAATTGTTGCATTGAATGCATCGCAGATATTTGTTCTTGTGTTCCGCATGGTTGATTCATATTCGAATTCACACATTGGTTGGGATTATGTCTATATTGGGAAAGAGGAGGGGTTTTGGCACACTCAATCACACACGCACACAAACGTACATATTAAATAATAAATTTATTGAAAAAAAAAAAACACTCTTATCACAAAACACCACTAACTAACAACAACACAACACTCACTTATCGGGAAATATTGTATCTTCATCACAGCCACCAGCTGGACGACGTGGACTGTTTAAACCATCCGCACCCATATTGGTACTATTTGGTAAAATAGATGTTGTCGAAGATGATGATGTAGAATTTGTATCAGCTTGACGTTGTTGCTTTTCGACAGCGGCACGCGCACGTTCACGCAAAGTTCGTAGTATACGCGTTGTACCACACTGCAAGATATCGCGTCTTATGGATTTAAGCGGATTGCCTTCGAGTTGCAAGCTAACCAAATGTGCCAATGAGGCCAATGATAATGGCAGATTACTTATTGAATTATTTGTGAAATCGAGCCGTATTAGATTTTTCAGAAGCGAAATTTCGTCCGGGATTTTCGTAATTTTGTTATCGCGCAAATCGAGAATTTTCAAATGTGGCAAGTTTGAGCAAAAACTCTCAGGTAATTTCTGTAGGAATATAGAAATAAAAAAATATTTATTAAAATTTCTATGAGTAGATAATAGAAGCCAATAATAAATCAAATTCTTTAAAAGTTGTTTTAACATTAGAAAATGAGGAGCTAAGATCACGTTAGTAATACTGATACTCTTGTAGCAGTGAGGATTAATAGCCAAAGTCAGTTTTGAGAAATTTTTAAGTAACCTATTGGAAAATCGTTTTTCTTCTCAGTACTTGTACAATGTAAAGCTTCTTTAAGCTAGATGCTACATGAAATTATGTACATAAAGTGACGTCTTCGAATACTTTAATATGCTTATAAATAAGACTAACTTCGACTATGAAGACATTATAAATAATCCAAACTAACGAAAACTTGAACACGAACCGATTTAATTTGAATAATATGAAATTTGCTTACCGCCACCAAATTATTGGCAACATATAACTCCTGCAAACTCTGACAACCATCGAAATGAGGCAGATGCGTTATATCATTATGCTGTACGTACAAACATAGCAATTTCCTTAGACTACCCATATCTTCGGGTAAGGCAATCAAATCATTGTGATTCAGATCCAATTTTTGCAAAGCTTAAATTATAATGAAAAATATATGTACATATATATTAATACTCATTTATAGGCGTGGGTATGGATGATTTCTGAAAAGAGTATACCTTATAACATATGTACGTATAGATTTTAAATTGTTTTTGCCTTTTAATGAACTTACAACGCATATTCACCAGGTCAGAAGGCAGTTCTTTGATATGATTATATGATAGTAAAAGCTCAGATACGCGCACCAGGAAACCAATACCATTCGGCAGCGCCGTAAGTGAATTATGTGAAGCATCCTTTTAGTGAAATAGAAATGTTATAAACCATAAACCAAAAGCTGAAGCATTTTTAATATTATTTGCATTATTATTACTGCATATGTAACTACCATTACTACTAAATATTAAGACCTCAAATCAGTAAGCATAAGTTAAGATTAGTTTTATTTAGTTTATACATGTTGATATCCTAAGATCCACTTTTTTCTGAAAAAAAAATCTTGCTATAGATTCTACTGGCCTTAGTTCTGCTGGAATATATACTACCTACAACTTGAAGGAATCGTACGACAGAAAATCAGAGTTGATCATAGTCGTCGGAGATCGGGGTATGGCGCTCGCCATCTAATTGGAAATTGTCACGATGAAAAGTGTTAAAACCAAAACTAAAATATGCTGTAAGTCCGACAGTATGGTTATTTATTTTTTTCATGTGGCAAAATTAATAATCTCCAGAAAGAGAAGCGGTACCGGAAGCAACTACCTTTTCTGAATGCCTTTGGGATGGAATATAGTAAAAAATTATCTCGTTGGATGAGGAAGACCTCTTGGACTCTACAATCATCTCCAAATTTGATGTATTTTTTTAATTTTTCGAAAGCCTCCCAAAAACTTTTAACTACTTATTTTTGCTATAATAGATATAACATGTTGATCATTCTAGAAGTCAAGGGAACTTCTTCATTAAGCCCGAATAATTTTTCTATCCTTATGGTTAAGCTTTGTTCCCAAAAAAAGTTATTTTCCACGTTTGTACGTTATCCCTGCACCGCATCTTTTGGTAAAATGTTAGGGCAATATTCCAGAACTAAAACCTTTGACTGTCATCCGGCTCCAAATATTAACTTCGAAAAGGAAAGCTATATATAAACCATAAGGAGAGAGTTAGTCCCATAGGTTTATATTGATTTCGGAAAGAGTTTTTTATATCTCAGAAATAAAAATATTAGACAATATGGGCTTGATAAGTTTTTACTCTAAAAGCCTCCTATCCATTGTGGTTTTCGTTTTAAGATGACACGAGAGATCTGAAGTTACCGAAGATTTTGAAAAATATACATACATGTATGTATCTATATATATATATATATGGCGCGATATACAACAGTTATATCATCAACCTCCTAGGAGATTTTTGCGCCGAGCTTCTCTTCCAATTTGTGGTGTGCCGCTTTGAAATTTTTCCTACAAATTGGCGGGATCTACGGTTTTTTCGCCGACTCCGAACGGCATCTACAAAGCAGATGAATTTTTGCTGAGAAGCCTTTCATGGCAGAAATACACTCGGAGAGTTTTGCCCAACCACTGCCGAGGGGCGACCCCGTTTTGAAAAAAACTTTTTCAAACCACTTTTTGATGTAACCTGTACCAGGGCTCGAACCCAGACCTTCGGTGTGGTAGGCCGACAACACTACCTCCACACCACGGTGGCCGACTGAAAATAATCGCCTTTTTTCGAGTTAAAACGTGAACTACAATCGATATCGGCCAAATTTTTTAGGTGCAAAAAGCTTTATATTTAATGGTGGGAGAGAGGAATAAGCATTAGAAAAATAAAAAATAAAAAGTTAAATTAAATTCATTGTTCATTTATACCAAATACTCCAACATATGCAAATCACTGACAGCTGGATGAAGTTCTTCGAATTCATTGTACGATATGTTAAGGTAACGCAACTCAGGTAACGAATAAAAATCGGCAGGTAACTCTCTTAGTTTGTTGCGACTCAAATTGACACGTACTAGTTTTTCTAATCTGCATATTTCTCTAGGAAGGCTCGTTAATAAATTGTCATGAAGCTAAATAGAAAGTCAAAAAATGTTAATGAAAAAGTATGTTTAGAACTTAAAGATAAAATTGTTATAAACCTTTTTTTTTTTTAATTTGAAATCAAGATACATATGTAAATCAGATAATATTAGAAAATAAATGAAACGTAAACAAAAAAGCCATACTCACGGTTAAGGTAGTTAGAGTAAAGAGATTCTCAATTTTTGGCGATAAATGTGTTAGTGCATTGGAACTCAGATCTAAATTCGTAATAAGCATTTGATTCCACCAAGCATCTTCCTCCTTCACCGAAAGCTGTTCCAATGATGTAGGCAGATCCTTGTCAGGTTCATTTATTTGATATATTTGTTCAGGCACTAGAAATAAAAATTGGGTTTCTTCTTAAGCAAGATTAGCGAAAAGGTAATAATAATAAAAAATTCTAAAAATAATTGTAATAAATTACAGCTACATTTTTCTAGAATTCAAATGACCTGGAACAAATTGAAAACCACTTTATACGCTGACGTTTTCTAAGTACATAACAGATGTTTTAAAAAAACGTTTATCACCTCGGGTAGTTTTCTGGACAAAAATAATTTTCAAAATCTTCACTTATTTATAAAAATAAAAGTTTTGGAGGCACTTTTCAAATCGTCCAGGTCACGTTAATTCTTATACTATGTTTCCATTATATTCAGGCAGAGGTCTTAGCCCCCTTATTTAGATAGCTTGTTAGATAACAACACTTAGTAAGGATAATTCATTTTTGTGTCCCAAATTTACACTTTATTGGCTGCGGTTTTACGGCTTTCGGCGCGATCTCATCTTCCGTCTCTTGCTCGCTGTTGGATGAGGCCATACGATATTCTCGTATATGGTAATATAAACGCCTATGCGCCGGACCACACATACAAAACGATGTGAGCTTTCTGCGTGGATGCTTTAAGGACGCAATTTTGAAAGATTATATTGCAAATTTGAATGAAATTCTCTTAAAAATATATAAAACTGTATAATTACAACCACGCACTTTGAACGACAATATTTAACTGGGTCGATTTATTCAAAATTTCGCTTTAATGTAAGGTTTTTTTGCAAACCGTCAAACAAAACGTTTGCAATGGTTAACGGAGCATGAAATTTGTTATTACCATAAGGGGATTAACTCAACTAAGACGCAGTTTAAGGTGATGCAATATGATAATTGGAAGCACTTGAAAATATTTGATATGTAGCTTAGCTAAAGCAGAGGCTAAAGTTTGTTTGCTATGTACCCGTATACTAGACCGTTGCGAGAAAAAACTCATTATAAGGTCAATTAAGTGCAAAGGCCCATTGAGATGTCGAGCCGAAGGTCCAGTGAAGTTAAATAAATCGTTCCTTCAGCAGTCGAGCTAGGACTAGAAGTTGTTGGTACCGAATCTATATTCTGCCGACATCGGTAAACTCACCTAAACCTTGTTACATACAAAAAAAAGTAGATTTTCAGCACAATTTCAAACGAGAACATCTCAAGATTGCAAAAGTAATCGTTTGGTTAGGTAAAAAAGAATTTAGATTAGACAAAACTATTTTGAAACCCCTTTTTTGAAACAGTCTAATGTATAGAGAATAAAAGGAAAGGAAATAACAGATTTTATATAGCATTAGTTTATCACACTAAACAATTCATTGTCAAGTTCAATAAGTAAAGTGCGATGCGCTACTTGTGAATCTGTATGCACATTAGAGTGTCCGTTATTTTGGTTTGGCATGCAAAGCAAGACCCTCGCAGTTGTCTTTGTTGTAACGGTACTTCAACCTGCTTATCAGCTTAAATTTTAGACTAACCTCCATTAATATACTATTAATTGACCTTGAGCTCAAGGTTACTTCGCTACAAAAATACCAAGTGTGCCACTCCAACAAAAAACTCTGTCCTACAAATGAGGCAGAGTCTAATGTTAAAATATATATGTACATATGTAGGTAAGTATTTATTGTAAGTAAATACTACTGGTTACTATATTTGGTAAGGTGCTTTTGCTATCGGTGGCGATATCCACTTTAACAATAGTCAAAAAGTTAAGTGCATTGTAATGTGGCTAAGTATTCCAAAAACGTGAGGTGTACAAGTGAATGACTACGTAGTCATATTAATATCATGATCCCTTCCAATTACATTTTCAAATAATGGGGCAAAGTTAATACATATATAATTTAATGAGGCCAAACCAAAAACTCTTGCTTTGTTGTTATTCATCGAGTGAGTTATTGATTTTTTCTACTTAGCCCAATCATTAGCGACTTTATAATAATACTATACATATAAAATGATTTAACTATTTACCTGTGGTTAGACCCTTGCCACTCAGCTGCAATGCTCCGGTTTTGCGAGCCTGCTTGATTAGATGCGGAGGTACTGCATTTTCGTCTTCTTTTTTATCTCTTTTGTGAAACAATGGATTCAATTGACCAAGTCTTGAACGAACGCGGCGTGTACGAGTTGAAGAATTATTTACTGAATTGGAGGTGGATGTGGTGGCATCAATATTAGTAGCACCACCACTGCATCCACCATCAAGCCTTTCAGTGCTCATTGGATTAAAATATTGCGAAGTACTAAAGGAATTCACACTTCCTGGTAGGATATCAATATTTCGATCCAAAGAGGGCCAGGTTGTGTTGGACAATTGTAAGAAATTGTTATAGTTGTAGTTATTGTTTGTACCGGATAGGTCGTTGAGTTCGTTGCCTACATTGCTGAAGAGGTTGAATAACGGATTATTAGCATTGCTATTGCTGTTGTTGTTGCCTTCTTGTTGGGGGTAATTGCCAGCGGCCCCTTGCCCGAAATTGAGGTAGTTTACTTGACCAATGCAGCGATAATAGGATGGGTAATTGCGGCAACTACAAAATGTGACAATGTCAATAGAGCAGTTTGTGGCACTAATATTCATCGAAAAACAATTAAAATGAATACATTAAAGAAGTAATCAATTCCTGCCCCACAGCGAAGTTTCTGCATCCGCAGTAAGATTGTGACTACTTACTTCGATTTGTTTGGTTTACACTTGTCTTCTTATTGACTTTTTAAGCTGTTTGCATGTTTGCATGTTTGTTTTTGTTTATTGCTTTATTGCAGTTACTACTTTATTTATCTATGCTTTATTGCCCGCTATGGTTTTATGACTAATATATCTAATGTTTTTTAAAAACTCCCAAACAAATTGACAACAAATTGAACAGCTGACCAGAGAACTTGAACTTGTGAGTTTTCTCTGAGCTGACCGTATAATTTGTGAAAGAGCGTTGCCGTTGGATAGAACAAAATCGATTTACATGTTTTGAAATCCGGATGACAAATTCTGAAATCCAGTTACCTATTCTGATATTCAATTGATGTTTTCTGATTTTAACATGGAATAGGTGGAGACTTAAAATTAAAATTTTTTTAAATTTATTTAATTTTTAACCGAGTATTTTGTTGTGACCAGTTCAGAACCAGTTGAGAAATTAGTGACTTTTTTTGAGATTAGAAATGTGAGACAGCTTATAGAATACCAAATTTTGTCAAAATTGAAAAAGGAGCTTATAAAATTCACCTATTAGTTTTCGAGAGCTGATTTGGATTTGGCAAGTAAAAGTATGATTGGGTGGCAGCACTGTACAAACAACAAAGCTAAATCAATCAGGCGCGACATCTCGTGAGAGTTATAATTTGCAGAACTTAACATAGTAACAAATTAAACTTTACCAAAGATGAGAACGAGAGCTTCCAGATAATGGGAACTTTTTACCCCTATTCTATAGCGTGTTGAAAAGGCACTATTCACCGTAGTGGTGGCAATTGCACAAGGTGACGAACGAATTTATGCTAACATACAGTCAGGGAAAAAATGATAGCAGACCTGGATTAGGCATTTAACTTTTATATGGCAATTAGAACTATCAGTGGCGTATTAAACTTTTTATAATGGGCTAGAAGTTCTTTGCGAAAATGATAAAGCGCCAATTAATGTAAATAGCGTTTTTGATAAAGGGCACCGATAAGAGTAAAGGATCAAAAATAAGAACTAGTCTTCTGCCTATGTTCGTTGTAGGTATTCATCAATCCTATAGTTATTTTCTAAATTATATTGAACTTATTACAACAAAGAATGGTATTTTCTGTTGTTTTTGTTTGTTATTTAATTTTAGATGACATTTTGCTCTCTCCATTTCCTAGTAAGTTTTTTGACATCGCTAACGCAGTTGCGGTTAAATCGTGCTACTCCGTAACCTTTTTTTGAACTTAATCAAAAATCGTCAGAACTCGCGATTTAAACGCACATTTCCCCAGTGGTGAATTACCTAAGTTCTTTAATTTTTACGTTCTTTGACTTAATATATTACTGTCTGTCAAATCTTACCATACGCTTGTCAACCTACGAACTTCGTCATTCCTACGATCTAGGTGGCTGATCTATCTATTTTCATACGATTTCCATTTCGATCACGAAATACGTATGTAATTCGAGGCATGGATTGTAATTAAGAAAAATGTAAACAAATATTACAACAAAATATTTTTTAATACATTGGCAATTGCTTGGGCGGTCAAGTTTCACGTGCACGTGCTGCAACTATTATTACTAGCATTCGTATATTCAAATACTGGAAATTTCCAAGCACGTGTGTAATAGATTAAACGACGACGTTAGCTCATCAAGTTTGTTGTCAAGATCAATTATAACAAGTAACGTAGGCTAAGTTCGGATGAAACCGCATGCTACAGTTAAGAGACAAATCGTTGGGTCTAATTTTTTCATCGCTCGCTACAAAAGCTCACTGCAGTCAAACCAACTAGTCAATTTACAGATTCCGGACAGATGTTAGTATATCGGACTCAAAGTAGTGCAAATTAGACCAAAACAAATTATTGTAAAATTTTGTATTAATTGCTAAGTGAAAATAATTTAAATGTCTCTGTTCCTCGGCTATCTGCCAAACAAAGTGCCGCCGAATAGTACAGTACCGATTGAATGTAAATTTTGGAATACTACTTGTAAAAAAGACATTGAAAACCAACCAGTAGAAATCAAAATCATAATGAGTAGTCTAAAGAGGTTAATCGGAAGATCCGATATTTCGCCATCGGAATCGAAGCCCCGTAACATACCTAGCATATAGCTTGTGGATAAATTTTATAATAAACTCAAATTGATTACTTCGATAATGAACTTAAATTAAACGGTTGCAGAGAGTGATATGATGTAGCCTTTATTGCGGTGTGGTCGTGTTCGGATATGCTTATTTTGGTTTGTGCAAAGAACATAGATAGACGCTGGAAAATGAACCGACGAGTTCTCCATTCTTGTATATCTATTGGCGTGTTCCAGTTAAACACAAGCCCAGACCTGTATAAAATTTTGCATGTAAATGCAACAACAACGCTGTGATCTTGATATTTTTCTGGGTCAATTTCGGATCCGTAGTAGTAGATTTTTTTGTAGTAGATTTTTTGACAGCCAACCCTTATTTGCTTAGTAGCACAAACATGCATATGCATACACACTTATTTACAAAAACAACTTGCATGCAGCTGACCCGCATCGTTCCTGTTAAATTATGACCGTGATCCGACCCAGGTCAGCAAACTGGAACGCGACTTATGTTCTTTGGTTTGTGCTACCAGCGTCACAAAATTGTTGATACATTACATTGACATTTTTTTTGTACCTGCCCCACTAGCATTGGAACGCACAATCGTCTAGAAGATGGCGTTTCACAGTAACTTTTTTCGGCGAACAGACAATTTCCGAAAAACTGTTCGTTGACAAAAACAAAACATGAACTTATAATTAAGGATTTAGGCAAGTTGTATTACACCAATATTCGCATTTAGCATAAACTACTCTATACAAAATCTGTTCAACTGCAATCGCTCATTAATTAAAAGAAATGCGGTTACTTACCTCATTTTCGGTTCTTCACTTATTTCTGTAGAATTATTTTGAAATCGGTTTATTTGCTTTAGTTTGCTGAAACGGAAAGAAATACTATAAATGTTGTTGCTATTGCTATACTTCTTAGCGGCTATTGACATCGACGGCAGTTAAAATACATACCTACATACATACATATGTAGGTGTGAACCGATGTTTGTGTATGGAAATACAATTAGCATAGGAAAAATGTGTAATGTTATTAGTAAGTTCTATTTTTATATATTTTACATTTATGGTTTGCACTACAGCAATGGCTTCACTACCACCATATATGTAATAGGCCTTCCACACGTTAGAATAGTGTCAAGGTCATGTTGGTAGACGTCAGCTTGGTAAGTTACTATTCAAATGTATCGAATTTCTTCAACTTGCATTTTTATGCTTGGTGAACATTGCGTTAAGCGCTGTACAAAATGGCGGAATTATTATGAAGACGAGTTGCAAGAGAATAAGCAAATTAGGTAGAGCAAACTTTCATGCGAACGAGTCTAGGGTTATTTTTACATACAATAAAATTTTAATAGGTCAGATGTGGCTACATTTAAAACATAAACAGGGATCATTCTTTTTCTCATTTTTGTCTGTGTGTTTGTCTGTATGTTTGCGCTCGCATCGCTCAAAAATCGCTGAATTGAATTGAATGGTACTTTTACAGTTGTATTACTAGACGTTTAACTTAAAATCTGAGATATAATTTCTTCCGATAGCTACATCAGTATCGGAGATATGTGGACCAAGGTATGTACATACATATAAGGAACTCGATTTACTTTGCTTCGACCATACTCTTCCAAAAGACCCCTGAGCGAACAAAGTGGAGATGGCTTTTGTTTATGTGTACTTAGATGCTCAAGCTGTCTTTAGTAGTTCAACCATTCAAATACACTCTTCAATTAAATTCATTCTAAACTCTGTCACTTAACTTAAATATAATACAAGTGAGCAGATCCATTCAAAGTGAAATCAACAAAGCTATTCAAATCACAAGCCACCTTGACTTTGTCCACAGTTCCGAATATAATGACGGTCAATGTTCTTCCTACTTTGAGTGTGGCGCGCGAATTGTGGCATCAATTACTGCTGATTAAAATGTGCGTAAAAAATTTCGGTTTTTATAAGTAAAAAACTACGAGGGCATTAGGCTCGCCATTTATCTACGAATACACACATACATATAAACTACGCATAGAACAAACCAGCAAGGCCAGCGTAGGAAGGTAAGTTTTGCTTCATTTAGGTAGGCAGCGTCAGGGGTAAATCGTGGTTGTGGTCGTGACAGAAGCTGCGGTTGTTGCGGTGAGTTTTTATTTAGGCTTTGTGCCACAAGATACCTCCCTTACTTTGCTAATTTGTATGCCTGTAGCGTACAACAAACACACAAACACACACACACACATGCTGCGATGTGCACTAAGCGCTTCAGGTATTATGAACGTACATATAACGAGTCTCAAAGTATGAATTTTTAAATTATATTTGCCTCTGACCGGCTTCTCTGCAGCTTTGCCAGTTATTTATGACCGTTTGAGGCGGAAAATATTTACATTTCTATTAGTTGTCGTTTTTATTTCGAGCGCAACGCATCGCTTAGTGAAAAGTCTTGTTGCAATCGTTGCTAGTCATTCACATCAAATTTAATTACCTGCCAGACACACTGTGAGCTTGTTGGTTGTGGCAACAGATGTCCTGGATTTTGCGGTGGCAAATCAAATTTTCACGCTAACCGTTATAAAAGAAATACCGTTTAATTATGGCTGAAGGCGCTATACGGAGTTTTATACGTGACTTTTTTGCGGTTTGTTAAAATTTTTGTTTAATTTTGAATTTATAATTAATTAATGCTCAATTTTTTTATTATTCTACAAATTTTTGATGGTTGAATTTTGCACCGAATTTATTAATTGAGCAGCCGAAAAATTTTGCTTCCAAAAGTATTTTATTGAAAAAATTGTGTGAATGAAACTTTGACAGTGATTTGAAAAGTTTTGTTTTGATTATCGAAATACATGGTTTAATAACAAGAGGTTAGCTCTGTAGATGACAACCTGATTTGACACTCCCAATTGATACAATTTTTGGGTTGCATTTCCGAAGGAAGGAAAAGGGGGAACAATTTTATCCCCCTTCCCAAAAAAGTAGTATATTATTAGTAGTATATTTTTCACCATAAAACAAATATGTCCAAATAAAACGGAATCTAGGTTGACCTACTCCCCTAATTTTGTGATGCAACTTTAACTTTTCCTCAAAAGCGCGTTTATAAATGTAAAAATTTTGCAAATACAATTTGTTTAATTTCTTCATGCAACAGCCCGTCATTAAATTCGATTATTTGAATCGTTTTAAAAAAAGTGTTTAGTTTTCGAGATAAAGTATGCAGAGATCTTCATTGCAGAAGCCTTAGAGAAGTTTTACACATATCTCCGCGGTTTTTAACGTTCACCAAATATATGCATTGAACCGTTGTTGTTGTTGTTGAACCGTTTTCTAGAATAGTACTTGAACTTTATTACAAATCCTTACTTCTACTTATTTACTACCGAAAACTATAAACTTTATTACGGTTCGTAAGTATTAGTCCTGTGAAAAGTAAGATACAACAACGAATAGTATTTAAATAGTAGTTTGGACAGATGGGGACTAGTCAAAGTCAAACTATCGAAGAACTGCAGAAATGGAAACCGGTTAAGGACGAGTTACTGGGCAACAATTGCCGCTAATGGCATTGGCATGAAAAAGTGGACGGCTGAAGGCATTGGTTGGATATTGAGCTCGAACTGGTGGTGTCGTCAAACGGTTTAGCTCAGGGATAGTTCCGAGCTAATCCAATTTTCTGCAGCGTACTTCATAACTGAATAATCTCTCCAGCTGCATTTAAAAAAGATCGAATCAATCTTTTGTTTTTGCAAATTATAACTTACCTGAAATGTGGTACTAAAACGATATACCGTAGGGACACTAATTCGAGCTCAAAATGTTTGTTGGTAACTGCAAAGCTAAATAAATAAACGTTATATCGCTAAATAAATAAAGTTTCTGCAAACTTACCTATTTTTACGCATTCAGAAAAAAATTATTTGAAATAATAAATTCAGGGCACAACGTCAACAATCAATAAAAAAAATTAAGTGTTGCTGAAAAAAAATTTGAGCCTAAAATTTTGTATTTAACTACTAATTTTACCTTAATTTGCTAAGAAGAGACATTGGTTGTGAATGACAATTTTTCAGGGAGCAAGATGGCGCGAATTGTCAAAATCTGTCACTACCGAGCTAACCTCTAGTAATTGAATCATGGTGGATCGTATTAAAAAAGTAAAAAAAAAAGATCATTTCAAAAAAGTAACCCAGCCGAATTAAAAAAAATCATTTTCCAGCCAAATGAATTAAAAAATCAAAAGGTTTCCGAATAGTAGAGAGCTATTTTGCCCTAGTTCTACACTAAAAATTTTGAGCAAAACATAAAAGTTTACTATATTTCGTATAAAAAGTGACAAAAAAAAAATATTTTATCATGAGAAAAATCAAAAAGGCTCATGCCCTACCGAAACCATGAAAGCCTCAAAAAATGTCCAGCGTGACTTATAAAAAAACAAATAATTACCCTTGGAGATTCTAATCGAAAATAAAGTGCTTTTCCTTTATAATTTTTTTTAACAAAAAAAAAAAAGCAGAAATAAAAAACAATTCAAAAAAATAAAAACAAATTAAAAAATTTGTGAACAAAAAAAAATTTACCTTGAAAAATTTTTATTATTTCTTTTGTTTATAAAAAAAAAACAAATAATAAATTAAAAAAAAAAACAAATAAAAAAATTTGTGATCAAAAAAATTTTTGTTTAAAAATGTGTACATATTATTGCTTTTGTTTACAAAATCAAAAAATAAAAAATACAAATTAAAAGAAAAAAAAAAATAAAAAAATTTGTGATCAGAAAAAAATTTGCCCTGAAAAATTTGTATTATTGTTTTTGTTAATATAAAATTTTTTAATTACTAAGTAAATATTAACTATTTTTATAAAACTTAATATTTTTAATGTGTTCTAATCGGTGACGAAAAATGAAAGAATTTTCTTCCTCGTTTTATAAGGGTCCGGGGTTAGATTAAGTGCCTGGATAACGTTAATAACTTCTATGTCATCCCAGAACTTCCAGGATCAAAATTCTAGCAACTATTTATTTTTTTGACTTTTTAAAAAAAAAATCTGATAACAACTTAAAAATCCGGGCTTTAATAGCAAAGAAAAATAAAAGTACGCGCTTGCAGGTTATTATTGGACTTTTTCAAAAATTTCAGAAAAATTAATTGTGATCAGGCGTTTGGTCTTGGTAGTACTGATATAACAGCAATGATAATAAATATCTTCTGAGATACTATCTTGCGCGTGACTTTTATAAAATCAATGTTAGCACAAAATGCTATTTATCTCACCCAGTTCTATTCCCCCTAATGTGCATTGGATATTTTAATTTATAATTTTTTTGTCTCTTAAACTTAAGTCGATTTTTCGTAAACACTTGGCGACATACATACATATGAATAAAATAACAAAATCACATTTTTTTTCAAACATTTTTTACAACTAATAAATCGGGTACTCTTTTAATTACATATCCTCTAATCACAACACTGCAGAGATACCACCTGAAGAAAAAGTTGCTCATACGTCCTGTATTCCTACAACAATCGCACTACCCTGCAAAAAGCATTGGTCCTATAACACAAAATTAGTGGTATATAGATAGCTAGAAAAATCTCGTTTTTATCTAGACCAATATGACTAGTTGTGCGCATGTAGTTTTGCTTTGCCGAATTGAAGAAATATATTCACTTGTTATGTTACTGAGCACAAAAATTATGTATAGACCAAACGGTCTATCTTTGGTCTGGACAGTACACGGCATAAATGGTAGAATGGTAGACCAAGCCTAGGACATGCTCCGTGTAAATTGGTCCTATGGTTTTACATGAGATTGGTCTAGACTTGGTCCGGTAGTATGTCAACGAAAGACTGTATTTTATACAGTCTTAGACCAGACTCACTTTTTGCAGGGTAACAAATGCAGCACTAACATCAATGCAAAAAATGCGATTAGTCTAGGCTTGGTCTGGGATGAGTCGCAAAGGAGGATGCGACTAATAACTGTTCTAATCTATATGGGCTGAACTGTTCACATTTGTTTGAGCATGTCCTATGGAGAGACTAATTGTACCCGTTTATACCCGAACGAGTACGAAAGGACTAGTCCACTTTCCACCGAAATGGGTACTTTAACTCATAAAAGTATGCTACAAAAACCAAAATTTACTTACACTCCTATGAATATGCTACAGAAATTGAATTATAGCCAACTGTTGACTGAAGAGCCAGGCGGGCTTACTACTAAAAAATAAACAAAAATTTATATGAAATTGGAAAAACAATTTCTTTAAGTTGTAAAGTTTTAATAAATGTATTTTATTTTATTTTATTTTATTTCATTTCATTTTATTTTATTTTATTTTATTTTATTTTATTTTATTTTATTTTATTTTATTTTATTTTATTTTATTTTATTTTATTTTATTTTATTTTTCGTATAATTTTTGTATCTTAAGCCAAAATCGAAAATTAAAGGTGTTTTCTTTATATGTATTAGAAAGAAAGAAGATTCAAGAACAATCACATTCAACAAATTTTGGATGTTATTTTTTTACTAATTTTAACAAATTTCTCGCTTGGAACTATTATTTATTTAAACATCAAGTGCAGCAAAATTAACAACATTATTTTAATTTTTAATTCATGAAAAAAAAAATTCGACCCACCCTAATGCACATAAGCAAAATTTTAAAAGTTAAATGCTTGCCGAAAAGCTATGCACACACTTCACTTTTCAATGTCAAGTGCGTCCAACCGACAAGAGTAAACTACTTTAATATGCAGACAAAAGCAGCGACGCAGCGTGGTCAAATGTACTCATCAGCGAAATAAAATCAACTCTGAAGTATGCCTAATGAAATTAAGTCAAAAGCGCTTTAGAGCCATTTTCGTTTTGACTTTTCCTACGCGCTCATGTCTTCAGTGGCCAAGCAAGGATATTGCGTCCTTGAAGCTAAAAACTTTTTACATTACGCTAAACTACGACGGGGCGAGCTTTAAGCTTCCTTCAACAATATAACACGTGTACTTTTTTATAAAAAACATTTACTTAGCTTTTGTTTATGTTTATATTCAGTGTATGTGTGTGTGTGTGTCGACATATTTACATTTCTTTAGCTCACACATAGCACCAAGCGTGCCCTTAAACCGCTTAGCGCATATTTCGGTTTGGCTAAGACGCAACGCAGGAATTCGCAAACACAAATTGAATTCGCATTACTTTTGATCGGCTCAATTACAGTTATTCAAGTGCGTTTAATCCGGCTAAATCGTGATTTCACATGCCTTATCGATTAGCTTGCCATCCAGTCAATGTCAAGTTCAACTAAGTTACATTCGCTCATCTGCTCATACCTAAATAGTTTTTTTTTTTTTTTTTTGTTTTTTTTTGTTTTTCTTCATTCATTCTTAGTATGGCATTTGAAGTGAATAAAGTGTTTTTCTTGAAAATTCTTTGCTTGATGCAATATATTTACCAGCGAATTCAAGCATGGTTCCTGCCGCAGGTGATGAATGGTGGACGAAATTGATTTTATTCTTAGTGGTTTTGTGGCGTAAGCGTCATTTGGACTGGATGCATTAAAAGTTGATTACGTGCAAATACTTCACTAACCACTCGAGGGTTCGTTATAGCGAAAATATGTTCGTGTTACCAGTAAAATTTGTTTTCTTGAGTGAAACTCGAATTTCATTCAAAAATTTAATTCATTGAATTATCGTTTAATTTCGGGTTTAGTGGCGATTTGTCTTCATTAGCATTAATGGAAACTAGACTGAATTTGGCTAGAAATTAGTAAACAATTGATTAAGCGGATTTTTTAATTTTTAATAATGATTTTGATTGTGTTCAAGAAAAGGAAAATATAAATTGATAGAGACTAAAAAAATCAAAATTTTTAAATTATATATTAAATATCATAAATTATTAAGAACCATAAAAATTTATAAAAATCAAAAAGATTAAAAATCATGGAAATAAAATCAAAAATAATCAATAAAAAAGTCGCATCCTCCTCGTCCCGGACTGATCCTTGACTAATCGCATTTTTTGCAAGGATTCCATACAAATTTCATAAATATGGTGGTGTGTGAGTTTAGGTGGAAAAATTTGTGATTGTGTTGAGGTGATTAGCCATTGTTGATAGGGACGTGAATTAAAGAAAGCATGAAAAAGTCTTGCATACTTCAAGGCGCTAAATTGTCACCACTTCCATAATGCAGTGAATATAACCTAGAAAAATAAAATTATATATAGGGAAAATTCGAGTCTTTCACTATTAATCAAAATTTGTAATGCCAACCATTATACAAAATCAGTAATTATTTAAATTTACTCTACTTTAATAGATCAAATACAATCCTAAAGCCCATGATCCTGAATCGACTCGCATCGATGGTGGTGGACGCTTTTATCCCGGTTGTGCTTCAGATGTTTGGCTGCGTTCGTGCGAGCAGGAAATCATTGAACCGATTGAAGGACATGTGCGTGGTCATATTCCCGCTTGGTTGAGTGGCAGTTTATTACGTAATGGTCCTGGAAATTGGAAGGTTGGCGAAATGATGTTTCAACATTTATTCGATTGTTCAGCATTGGTTCATCGATTTTCTATCAAAAATGGGCGTGTCACGTATCAAAATCGCTTTGTAGAGACCGAGACGTTGAAAAAGAATCGTGCAGCACAACGTATAGTTGTGACGGAATTTGGTACAGCATCGGTGCCAGATCCATGTCACTCGATATTTGATAGGTAAGTGCGAAGGGGTAGGAGGGGCTCACTCAGAAATTCGATATTTTAGTTTTCAAGAAGGCAAATACATTGGTATCGGATCGAGAAAGTACTGTACTGCCTATTAATTGGGTTTATTCAAAATCTCCCACCTCGAGTCCAGTTATTCTCACATCGCTTTTTCAATTCTTTTTTACAGAGTCTCGGCTATATTTCGTCCCGAAAGTGGCTCTGATAATTCCATGATATCAATTTATCCGTTCGGAGATGAGTTCTACACGTTTGCCGAAACGCCCATGATGCACAGGTACAGTACGAAAATAGATTTACTCACATCTCATTTAAGCCTTAATCGAACTCTACTTTTACAGAATCAATCCAAGCACATTAGCCACTGAGGGACGCATTTGCGTGACCGATTATGCGGGCGTCGTAAATCACACATCACATCCACACGTCCTACCCAATGGCACTGTGTACAATCTGGGCATGGCTGCCACCAAATCGGGTCCCGCCTATAATATTATTTGTTTTCCACATGGCGAGCAAATGTTCGAGGATGCTTACATTGTGGGCACAGTGCCATGTCGTTGGAAGCTGCATCCGGGCTACATGCACACATTTGGTAGGCACCGCTGCTCTGTTGATTTGCACACCCAAGACACAAACAACTCAATGAAACTTTCGCTCTCAACTCTTTTGCAGGCATCACCGAACATTATTTTGTTATTGTCGAACAGCCACTCTCAGTGTCGCTCACGGAATTTGTTAAGGCGAATCTCTCAAATCAGCAGCTTGCATCGTGTCTAAAATGGTTCGAGGATAAACCAACACTTTTCCATTTGATGGAGCGCGAAAGCGGCAAAGTGCGTTATACTTTCCAATCGGAAGCCTTCTTCTATTTACACATCATCAATCAGTATGAGGATGATAATCATGTGGTAATCGATATTTGTTGTTATAAGGATCCGGAAATGATCAATTGCATGTACTTGGAGTCCATTATGAATATGCAATCGAATCCAAATTATGCGTCACATTTTCGTGGGCGCCCATTGCGTTTTGTGCTACCCTTAGGTGTTGATTATGCGGGTGCGCCAAAAGATCCGCCAACCAATCAGCGGCCAGTGGTGAAATCGTTTTCGTTATATGGCGTTAGCTCGCATCTGCAACCGCCAAAGATGAAACATTCTGAATCGAACTATGAGGATATAACACACATGGCAATCAGCAAGCTGGAGGAGGAGGAGTTGTTGGAGTACAGCAGCACGACGCCCAATGTAGGCAGCATTGAAAGCAAAGTGAAAGTGGACGATGAAACCATGGTGAATTTGGTCACTTTGGAGTATAGCAAAGCGCAGGCGTATCATTTAGCTAATCGTGGCATAATGGTGCGCCCGGAGTTGCTGTGCGATTGGGGCTGTGAGACACCGCGCATTAACTACGAAAGACATTTGGGTAGGTTTGCTGGCTGGCAATGCGTTTGTAAGCTTCTTTTTAATGCAATTTTTTTTTTTAATCTTAAATGTTTAGGCAAAAAATATCGTTATTTCTACGCCATCAGTTCGGATGTGGATGCTGAAAATCCGGGCACTGTAAGTTTTTTCGCTCAGATGTTTAGTCATATGCGTTAAACGACTGAGTCCGATACTTTTACGTGAGACTTGGTCGTTTATTACTTGCAACTACTTTTAGATGCTGCCTTCGTATTGTTTTAAATTTTCTATCTTGCAGCTCGTGAAAGTTGATGTCCTCACGAAAGATATACAAAAGTGGTGCGAACCGAATTGCTATCCCAGTGAACCCGTCTTTGTGCCCACGCCCGATGCTGTTGACGAAGACGATGGTGTTGTGTTGGCCTCCATGTTATGGGGTGGTTTGAATGAAAATCGTGTCGGTTTGTTGGTGCTGTGCGCTAAAACTTGGACTGAGCTTGGTCGTTGCGAATTTCATACGAATGGTCCAGTGCCAAAGTGTCTGCATGGCTGGTTTGCACCGGGTGTGGTGTGAACTTGAGTTAAGCTTTATAAGTTATAATTAAAAACTATGTTAGTTATTTATGATAGCAATTACAATCACATCTACATATGCACATATGTCTGTATGTCTGTATGTATACACACTAAACGTTTTTATTAAATTATATTACATTCTTTAATGAATTTTCATTTAGAATTTCAAATTAATCACATTGTAAATAAATTCCTCCCATTTTTTCTGGAAAACTCGATTTATTTTGCGCCGTTCCTCAGATGTTAAGATGGCGTATCTATAAATGGAAAAATTTAATTTGATTACATTACTAATTTAATTAATTTTTTAGTTTTGTATGCATGCAGGAATCAGAAACAGTCCGGAGCTACATGATATCACTCTGCTGTTCGGTTTTCTGGAAACCGGGAGCACAAAAAGGTGTGTGAGGGAAAAAAACGGTCTCTTTCTCAGTCAGAAAAGGCAAGTTTTAGTCAGAAGACGTTTGCTGACTTCTTCTGTAGTGGAATTCACTAACTTATAGCGATTCGATTCGGTTCAATTTTTCGAGATTTTCAATAGCGATTCGGTCGCTTGCACTATCGAATATGCGATTCACTAACTTATCTATAACGATGCGGGCAAAGGATTTCTCATCTCGCTATAAAACATACTCTATGTTCTCAAATGCCATTTTTTAATGATAATAATATGGATAGAGTATTATTATTCCAATTTTTAATAAAAAATTAAAATTATATGCATTTTATTTAACGACATAGAAAACAACTGCAAATTATGTGTCGTTTAGTTTGCGAAACAGCTGATTGCGAATAAGCGAAAATCGAGAAAAAATAGTTAGCGAATACCAAATATCGTGATTAATATCGGTATCACAAAATATCGATTGCGAGTGTCGTAGTCGAAGTTAGTGAATTCCACTACTGGTATATTTGTCAAACGATCAGCTGTTTGCTTTTGACATAATATTGAAAACAAAATTTGAGCTTTGAAAGGATCACCTACAGTCTTGCATGCTTTTGAAAGATCTCCAGGAACAATTACTTGAAATATACATATTAATAATCTTTAATTTTTATTATAATTTAAACTGATCTGATAGTCGTATTTATCGATTTCCCACCATTTTGCAGAAGTTGAATTTTTTTGTATATTGATTTCTTATTTCTCGTTCTCAGCGAATTTTTAGGTTTTGACAGTTTTAGTCAGAAACGTATGGAAGAGAATTGTGTAAAACTCTCTCACAAAACAGTTGTTGTTGATTCCATTGGTTAATAACTTAAAGTTTGACATCTTGTTGTTTTGCTCTGTCACGATCAGCTGTTTTTTTCGCAATATCTAAAAACTGCGTTTTTTGAATAAAATAGTGTTTTTGGACGTTTAAACTACAACAACAACAATGCCCTTCGAAATCGGCTATGGCGTCGGAGTATCAGATCGGTATGAGTTAAATTTTGGAATAACTAAAAAAAAGCTTTTCGAATACTTTTTTTCCTAAAAATACTTAAACCACATTGCATTACTTACTTGATGGAATTCAAAGAGAGTTGTTTGAGGAAACGCAAATCTGCTTCAGCTGGCGCCAGCGCCATAAAAGCATAGTAGAAATCATAACTCAATCCTTTAGAATTCCACATGCCTGGATAATCGGCACTTATAACAATCGGAAAGTTCTCGGCTATTAAAAATGTTGCCGGATGATTGCGCAAATCCCACACAAGACCCATGACTTGGCTGGAAATTGGACTTACTTCGATGGCAATGTTACGTTTCTTTACGGTTGACCAAATATTCGGATGCTTCGACAGTGCAAACCCATGTCCGATGCGTTTTGTATTCAGTAGTAGGGCGTCCATCAAATTCCAATCGGTTTTACCGAACCAATCTAGGTAAGTAAGGAAATTATAAAAATATTTTTTTTTTGGATCTTGTTTAATTTAAGTTTTAATCTAATTAATTTTTTTTTAATCGACCACTGCGAATTTAACCAAAAACAAATAAAATTCAAATTTTAGTGGAAATCTTTCAAATACGATCAACTTACTTGTTTCACCGGCATGAAAGAAAAAGTTTGCCGTCGGTGGCATATCAGTCAACTCATTGACGAATTTGTGCAACGGATCGCCAACATCTTCACTACCAACCAAATCGAAGCCAATAATAAAGTTGGGCTTTGCATCACTATAAAAATCAAAAACTTAGTATATCCTTCAAATTCATTAATTTGCTAATTTACTTACTGCAATTGTTTAAATGTTATTAAGTGTTGCGCCATTTCGTCCACTGTTGCCTCTTTTGTTTTTGTATAAATTATTTTTAGGCCCACAAAGTCAGGATGACGTGCTTTGAAACCCTCAACGATGGCTTCCATTTCATTTGCTACTTCCAGCGCATTGAATGTACGATTGTTGTCGCCATAAAGCTGAAATTATAAGAATTCGATTTCAAAACAGCTGTTGCCATTTTCATTGGTTAACAGTACACATTTTAAAATTTTTCTTGTTGGCTTTCCTTGTCACGATCAGCTGGTTTTTACTAACAAGTTTTATTGGGTGAAATTCCTACAGTAAAAACGTTTAGCTCTCGCTGTCAATGAAATGTCAAAATGCTCTCGCTGCAAGTGTTTTATGTAAACAAACACTTGCTTAGTAAAAATTTTATAAAATTTCAAAAAATTGCAATGTACCCTGAACACTGCTAGTGTCAGGAAGTAATTCAACACAACAATCGATACAGTGGTGACTACTTATGTAGCGTGAAATTTAGAATTAACCGTTTGACAAAAATTTTGAAATTAATTTTTATGTGTGTTATTGGGTTCAACGAATTTGCAAACAAAAGAAAGGAGTTCATCGATAGGCTGTAAAAAATAAATCAAATCCACACAACATACCGGCGTAAGTGGTGTTCTCAGTTCAGCATAAAAAATATTATCCTCGCACAGTTCCTCTAGCAAGCGTTTGTGATAATTACAAAACGTCGGTTGATAGCTGTAAAAGTTTTCAACACTTTTGAAGATGCTTTGAAAGCGTTGCCAGATCTTGCGTTTATCGGTAATCATAGCTGTAAATTTACCAAAGTAAAAAAAAATATAAATAAGGAGCTCACTTCCACTTCATAGTTCACCTACATTCGGGATGTACTGTATACATATTAATGTGTTTCTCCAATTGTCTTTCGTAAAGTCGCCGATCCTCAGCATTGATACGCTCCAAACAAACATTTTGCACTTCACTGTGACACTTACTTTGCTCATAGGTAAACATCAATAAACCATTTACATCGCGGCAAGTATATAGATTATATAGCGTAGTTAAATTGGTAATTATCCAACGTGAGCTGACCATGCCGGTGTTGTGTCCATGCAGCAGCGCGCCCTTTGGCAGTTTTTGTATGATGCGAAATACTTCACTTTGGCGCAAATATTGTTTGCCCTGGAAGAAATGCATTGCCGGTGGGAATTTCTCTGGCGTTTTCAAGCCTTCCGCTATCTATTGTGGAAATAAATAATTCAATAATGGCATAATTTTCGTTTAAGAAATAGCACCTCAGCGCGTTTGGCATTCATCAATATGCCATTTGCTTTATCTTCTGCCGATGAAAGCCATATAGTGCCACCAACAGCAGCTGAACGTTCAGCATCGATGATTTTATTGCGTAGCGTATCATATGCTATTGAAGAAATAAATAATTATTAAATCAGAGAGTCTTCTAAATACCCTGCAGGAAATGTTGTAAGTTTTCAAGTCATTTATCAGGATCAACAACAAACCAATTGGTTTGACAAGAAAAATAAAATGATTCAGATAACTATATGTTGTTCCAAGAAGTGCGCCGTTGTTGTAGTTGGACTCAATTAATTGAATACTTCGGTCACCACAGCATTACACAAACAAATCTATCTCAGAAATTCAACTAAGAATTAATGTTGTCAACGCAAAAAGGAAAACGTTTTAACCGAACAGGTCAGTAAAAACTTGCAGCAAAACAGCTGTTGCCATTTTGATTGGTTAAAACTTAAAATTTTTAAAATTTTGTTGTTGCTTTTGTTGTTTTCACTTACAATTTTTACCATGATCCAACTGTAACAGATCGTAGCAGCTCGACAAACATGCAGACACACACAAATTTTCCATGTATTTTGTTTTTGTAATTTGTGGGTTTATAGTCAAAATCGTACTGAACAATTTTTTGTTTGTCAAAATTCGAGAAAAAAAAAATCAGCTGGTCTATCAACACGCCTGTATTGTTGGATCATGATTTTTACGGAGTGGAAACAGTAAAAACTTGTCAATCAAATGTCACATAAAATTTTTAAAAAATGATTCTTATTTTGCAGCACTTCATCACAAAATATTTTCTATTTCTTAAACAAAATCCCTTGTAAGAAAGTCATCTAGCTTTGTTTGTCAAGCTTTTCTCCTTACATATTTCCGCACTTTCGATGGTCAGCAGAGCAGATAAATTAATAAAAAGCCACAGTGATGATCTTTTGCGCATCGTGTTTTCTTATTTAAACTGGTAATTTGATTTGTATAAGCGATAACTATGTAAAGTGTGTTGGTTATATGTAATGTAATGTGTAAGGATATGGTATGTATTATTGTTAACTTGTGAATTTATTTCTATGTAGTATCTATGTGGGACACTTAAGGTTTTGCCTAATGACACACCAATCGATAAACATATGCCTGATATCACATCGCTAGTGTTTCAGGAGCTTTACTTTCTCTATGTAAAATGAAAATCATGAGACATACTTTTATATCTGCTGTTGCAGGATTCTATTTCTTTTAATTAATACAATACAAACCCAATTACCTTGTACCTTAATTGGTATTAAGAGTGGAAAAACAAAATACCCAAAAGGAATTAAAAGTCCTGTTGGATAATTGAACATTTGGGAGTTTACTAAGGGAAGTTTACAAAATTATTCGAACTGTTGAATGGGCTAATATTCGTGCTCAGGTCACCGTAAGTAATACTAACCTTATGAAAAAAAAAAACTGGTAAAGAAGCCTAGCAGCTTCCGAAATGGATCGATAAGAAAAGCTATGGCGGTTGTCTCTTAAATTTTCTTTTTCTATTCTATTACAAAACTTTTAAAATAAATCAATTATTAAAACAATAAAAAAAAAATAATCTTCACATCCCGGTCTTCGAGTAGGGGTATGATGAGAAGCTGGTCACTTCGAAACAAATCAACTCATGCCATCGATGTGATCAACTTTGTAATTTTACTGCTATAGCAATTCAATAACAATTTTACCTCTCATGAACATGAAATGGTATTATAACGTTGGTCCGATGTTTGTAAGTACGAGAAGAAGAAGAGATACACCCACCATTAAGTAAACCGAAATGATCAGGGCGACGAGGTGAGTTCATTTAGCCATGTCCGTACGTCTGTCCGTCCGTCTGTTTGAACACAAACTTGTCCCTCAGTTTTAGAGATATCTTGATGAAATTTTGCAAGCAGGCGCCATTTTGCATAGGATTAATCATTTGTTGGAACCAGCAAGATCGGACCGATACAACGCAGAGCTCCCATAAAATCGATTGCTCCGAGAAATGTGTTCTGAAGAGTTTGTACCAATTGTAAGGATCGGACACTCTAAAAAAATTATGCATACTCATGAAATGTATAAAGCCTTCGGCACAGCCGAACACAGCCCTTTCCTTAATTGTTTTTACTCTAAAAAAATTATAAATTTATTATAAAAAAAAATTTAATAGTGGCCTTGAGCTCATGGAGCTTCATAGTGATGTTATTATCCATTCAATTTTTTTAAATACAATTTTGAAATTACTTTTCCTTAAAATAGAGTTTAAACAGCCTTTCACAGGACTTCTCATGCACAATAGGCTAGGCAAGAGAAAATATTGAACCTCTGCAAATGAACAAAAGACACGATCTAGGTAAATTTATAGACACAACATAACACTCAACACACTTTACAAAGCTATCCTTATACCTTTTCACTTTATACTTTTTCATAAAATAAGTGTGAAAAACCTAGCAAAGCGATACACGGATTCGTTTTCAAAAGTAGTAAGTAAAACAAAAATTTTGCACTCAATTGCGTGCGCTAAAATGTTTCAAATTGTTCCGAACCGTTTCGCAAATGCAACTGAACTAAGTTTATTTGAAATGTCCGCGAATTTTCCTCGACATTGTGAATATTTATGCTAATCCAGCTTTTAAATTCAAGCGCCCCTCCTGCGGTGACAGTGATCATCTGGGATTGACAATTCAAGAGTAAAAGTCGACGCCAACATTTCATTTGTTTGTTTTTGTTTGTTGTTGTTGTTGTTGTTGTCGCATACATAAATTGTTTCAAATAAAGGTAAATAAAGCAGATATTAGCATGGATTTCAGTTTCAGTTCAGTGTCAACAATAAAAGCAATCAAAAACGTCACACATCATAACAAATAACAACAAAACAATCAACAGCTGTGATGTCTGAGAGATATTTAGGTAGTACATCAGTAAGCTTTAATGATTTGCTCGCATATCTATTAGGGTGGGTTTAAGTTTTTTTCACCTTCTTAGGCAGATGCAAAGATTTAATGGAGAGTGAGAATAACAAAAAAAGTTTAGATTTTCAGGATAATTTCGGAACGATTTCGAGACCATTTCGATATCTCTGTCCACACTTTTTCTGTAATTTTTGGATCAATTCGGCACGGCTGTGATATCTTCAGTATAATTTAGAATTTTTTTCGGAACATTTTCGGGACTCTTCGGGGGCCGTTTTCGGATTCACTTAAAATTTTGTTGGTACTTTTTCACGACCTTTGCAGGATCATGGGAAGGGTCCTGAAAAAGGCTTGAAAGGCCGAAAACCATTAAGAAGAGCCCAAAAATAATCCCGAAAAAGTAAAAAAATTATTTCTATCAATCGTACTGTTCTATAAAAGGTTTTTTCTATTTGATATTTTTTTTTTTTTTTAAATTACAAATTCTCGCCCTATACGAAGCGATACAGAAAGTATATTTTTTACTCCACCCTAATTTCTATGTAAGCATATTGCATGGCCTATTGAGTGTCACCCAGTAAAGCAAATGAACTGAATGAATGAATGAACGAAATTAATTGTAAGTATGTATGTAGGTATTTGAACATTATGCACTCGCTTTTTCATACAAAAAAAAGAGAGAAAGGTATGTATATTCTGGCCTTAACATCTCGAACTCCCCAGCGATTAGCTATGGCAAAAACAGTTAATGTTTTTCGTGGCAAATCAAACAACTAAATAAAAGCTCAGTACAGTGACGCATAAATACCACCAAAAATTACAAAAAATTTAAATTTTACCTAATAACGAAAATAATGACAAGAAAAACTGAATTAAGTGGTTCACACATCGACATGCAAATGAATTTGGTATGGATTGAAAAAAAAAAAAATTTAAAAAAAATCACAATCATCATCACAGAAGTCAATAAACCGTGTACGGGTGCTGCATAAGAATGAAGTTGTCGTGGGACTGTTTGCAATCAAATGGAGGTACACAGTTTATAAGATATGCAAAGTATGAAACGGTAATGCGAAAATAGGTAATGAACAATCAATTAAAATTCTTCTAGTGACCAATGTGACAGCATAATGAGAAGAGAGAGAGCGTGTGGGTGAGCCGAGGAATTGGAGAAATGTATAGTGCCGAGAGAATGGTCCCGAAATAGGCCGAAAACAGTGGCGAAAGAGTCACAAAATGACGCATAAAGAGTTCCGTAAATAGTCCCGAAAATACCCTGGAATGATCCCAAAAATTTTCTTAGCTTCTACCACAACACTGATATGCGTTCAAAAGTACAGACAGACAGACATAAATTTTAAATCTATTGCTATAGCGTCTATTGGCTTAATAATCATCCCACCTATCAATATCTTCAATGTTCAGACAACAACCACTTCCAATTTTATTTACTTCGAAGCAACTAAGCTTTGCGATTAGAAGAATCTGCAACACAATAGCGATCCAAAAGCCCTTTATAGTAGAGAGGAATGAAAATAAGCGTAATTAAAAATCAATTGAGCATTGTACTAATTTTATTTACTCTTTCTATCAATCATTTACCAAGAAAAGATAACAGATAACGGGTTTAGGATCTCCTCACCTGTGAGTCAAGTATTTCATAGCTCAAAATGCGTTTCTAAATTTTTGCTTTGTGTTTGTGACGGGAGCCTCATATAGTTTAGTAGGGAATTCATGGCATACAGGCAATGAATGAATTCAACTGGCGAGAGACTGCAAAACGTAAATTCCGCTCTTAATTATTTTTGGCTGTGGAGAACTAAACACGTATCTAGATATTTTAATTTAATTTTTTTGGTCAAAGCGTCACACATACGCCCTGCGCATCTTTAATATTCCGTGTCCACCTTTTGCTTATGATTTTTGTCTTAACATTCATAGCCATGTATGTATGTACAATGTGTGCACCCTGTAGGGAAGTTCTTTAATAAGTACACAATTTTACTTCATAAATTAGACTCGTAAATTGATTTTTTCTGATTATCGGAAATAAAATAAAATAAAATAAAATAAAATAAAATAAAATAAAATAAAATACAATAAAATACAATAAAATAAAATAAAATAAAATAAAATGAAATGAAATGAAATAAAATAAAATAATCGGCGAGCTCTAGTAATAATTTGGTAAAAAACATACTAAGAGAGTTCGTGTGATTAAGTTGTAACCACGATCATTGAACTGTTGAAAACTACTAGCACCATTCCCTTGAGGGTCAATATGTGGCGTTATGCTGCGTGTGACAGTTAAAAAAAAAACAATTTCCGATTAAAATAGTTTAGTACCGTTTTATAAATCAGATACTTCAAGTAGTCCGTTGGCACCGGTTGTGTTACGAGTAAAGTGAAGTTTGTCAAACTTAAAATTTTGGTAATAAATTGTTGAAACATTTTGTAATCTAATAAATATTCTCTATAGTAGAAAAGGAGCAACAAAGTAGTGTATATTTACATATATACGGGGTGTACAGTGAGTTACGACTAAGTCTTGGATTAGTGATGAACCACGCTATTGTTTGTCAAATGATAGGAAAAACATTCAGGCTTTTGGCATTTTTCTTGTAAGCAAAATGAAAAATTGTTTGCTAGTTTTACTACATCAGCGCCCATAAACAATACCCAGTAAATTTAAAATAAATGTTTAAAAAGCTTTCCGATAAAACGATATTAAAAATAAAAGAAAGCTAGATGTGACCCATGAACTGTATTCATTTTTGCTCGAGTAGCTCATTTATGACTCTTTGTACATGTGAGTTAAACCATAGTTTTGCCACAACAATAACGAAAAGTTGTACGTTATGGAACGCTAATATTCCGAAGTCGTAAGTTTATTAACCAACAAACTTGCTAACGTTGACAGCGCCAACCTTTATTATTATAAACCACGTCAAAATTCAAAATTTGTTATAAAAATTTCTCACACTTCTGAATAAGTAAAATTTAATCTTTCGTTAAAGGTGCTCAGCATAAAACACTAGAACTAACAATCGAATGATGACAGCTTTATATGCGATAGTTATTGCTCTTCTTCTACAATTACTACACCACGCAGACACCGGTCTTTTATGTAAGTGTTATATGTATGTAAGTTAGGTTAGGTTATAAGTGTTATATGTAACTACAACCCAACTTTTTTGAAAACTTTGCACAAAAAGTGTTTATTACCAAGATGTTTAAAAACGATAAAATTAAAAAACATTTTCAATTCGAATATTATTAGATATAACGTCGGGAGAAAAGTGTACCCTAAATATGACTCTTATGAATGATTCAGATTTTTGAACGTTTCGTAAACATTTTTTCGTCATATTTGATATCATTTTATCTTAATAAATTTTGAACTTATTTATTGAAAACTTTAATAATTGTATTGCTAGTTTTATTTGTCATCGTTTAATTATCACAATAAATACCAAAATTGTAAACAAGAGCAGCTGTCACCTGTCACTTTTTATGCATTCACAACTTTTGTGAATTTTTTTCCTAACAAAGAAAAAAGGCAAAATTTATACGAAACAGCCTAATAAATATACATATGTATATGAATATATTATTCGCATTTTAACCCTCTAACAACCACTATTCTACCTAGCTTATGATGATGCACGCGCAGCAATTTTACAAACGGAGCGTCGTCTCATTACCGGTGGTAGAATAAGCCTCAATGATAAAGAGGACAAGGTCAACAAATTGTTTATGCGTTACAAACTTGATGAGTTAGCCGCTGGTTACAAGAATGAAAGTGTTAATACAGCTGGTTTGCATTACTTCAAAGTCAAACAACTAGTCGACAAAAGTAAGGTACTCAAATTTTTGAAACGCATGCCCAAAGGAGCCAATTTGCATCTTCACTTTACGGCCAGTGTTTCCTCCGAGTGGGTGGTGCGTAATATTTCCTATATGCCAGGTTTGCTGCGTTGCACAAATAAGGCAGGCAATAGCATAATGAGCTTTCGTCGTACGCCAACCACCCACGGCTGTGCGACACAATATGTCCTTGTGAACGATGAACGTCAGCGAGCGGCGAGTCCAGCGGCCTATGATCGTAGTTTTGAGAAGTTAATCAATTTGTATACGCCAGTACCGGAATGTAAGTATGTATGCAAGTATTAAATTTGATTAGAAGTTGAGTGGGCAATTCCATGGAACCTGCTTCAGACATTTTATTACCTCAAACTTTAATCGTACGACATGGATATTGCTTTAAGACTTATTTTTATATTTTTTAGTTGATTATCCTACAATCACTGTCGTATGGACCAAATTCCAAGATATGTTTCATAGTATGAGTGATGCTTTGCGCTATCTACCGGTCTATCGTGCTTACGTTTGGCGAATGCTAGAGGAGCTGTATGAAGATAATTTGATGTATGCAGAAGTGCGCATGGAATTCAAAGAGGTAAAACGATGAACTTTGAATCAGCTATATTTTATTTTATTTTATTCTATTTTATTTTATTTTATTTTATTTTATTTTATTTTTTTTATTTTATTTTTTTTTATTTAATTTAATTTAATTTAATTTAATTTAATTTTATTTTTTATTTAATTTAATTTTATTTTCTTTTATTTAATTTAATTTAATTTAATTTAATTTAATTTAATTTAATTTAATTTAATTTAATTTAATTTAATTTAATTTAATTTAATTTAATTTAATTTAATTTAATTTAATTTAATTTAATTTAATTTAATTTAATTCAATTTAATTTAATTTAATTTAATTTAATTTAATTTAATTTAGTTTAGTTTAATTTAATTTAATTTAATTTAATTTAATTTAATTTAATTTAATTTAACTAATTTAGTTTAGTTTAATTTAATTTAATTTAATTTAATTTAATTTAATTTAATTTAATTTAATTTAATTTAATTTAATTTAATTTAATTTAATTTAATTTAATTTAATTTAATTTAATTTAATTTAATTTAATTTAATTTAATTTAATTTAATTTAATTTAATTTAATTTAATTTTATTTAATTTAATATAATTTAATTTAATTTAATTTAATTTAATTTAATTTAATTTAATTTAATTTTATTTTATTTTATTTTATTTTATTTTATTTTATTTAATTTTATTTTATTTTATTTTATTCTATTTAATTTTATTGTATTTTATTTTATTTTATTTTATTTTATTTTATTTTATTTTTATTTGTTTTTTCATTTTTTACTTCCAGTTGTATGACAACAGTGGTAGAACATTTCCACCAGAACGCGCATTTCGTGAATTTCGGGCTATTGAAAAGAACTTTCGGCGTCAGTATCCAAGATTTATGGGCATCAAAGTGATATTCTGTACTCGGCGCAATATCAACAATACGCAAATTGGCGAAGTTTTTACAACGTTCAAAAGTTTCCAGTAAGTCCTTTATGACACATTTTTTTTTTCAATATTGTGCTTGATTCAAGACATTTTAGTCTAGCCAACCCCGAATTCGTTGTTGGATTTGATTTGGTCGGACAGGAGGATTTGGGTGAAACGTTGCATTATTTCATTGGAGAATTGACAAATCTACCAAAGACGGCTAAATACTTTTTCCATGCAGGCGAAACGAGTGAGAAATATTTTTTTTTGTTCAAATGTTCTATATAAATTAAAACTCCACTATCCCTTACTTATAGATTGGTATGGTTCTTCAAGCGATTTAAATCTCGTGGATGCTCTACTGCTCAACACGACACGCATTGGACATGGCTATGCTTTGTGGAAACACCCAATACTATGGAATGCGGTAAAGAAACGAGACGTCGCAGTTGAAGTGAGTCCCCTTTCGAATCAGGTGTTGCATTTGGTCAATGATTTGCGCAATCATCCGGCCAGTTTCTTTATGTCACAAAATTTGCCGATGGTGATCTGTAATGATGATCCTGGTATGTGGGGTATCAAAGGTCTAAGCTATGATTTCTTTTATGCTATTATGAGTTTGGCACCAAATGATGTGGGTTTGAAAACGCTTAAACAACTTGTTTGGAATTCTATTCGCTACTCAGCGCTGAGCAAAAAGGAGAAGCTCATTGCTTATCAAAGATTGGAGCAAGTGTGGAATGAATTTATAAATGATGTGCTACAAGGGAAAGTGTTTTAGTTTACAATAAAGCTTAGCAATAAAATTTGTAAATATGATAAAAAAAAAATTGTTTGATTCACTATTCATAAATTAGTACTTTGCCGTCGAAGAAGTGATCGGACAGCATTCTACCCAACTGTACTAGATATAAAGTTCTATGAGTTAATGATCTTAGAATGATCCATGTCCATCTGGGACATGCCACGCCCACATTCCCGCTAGTTTAAATAAAACAGGTGTCAAAATATTTTAATTAAAAAGTTAACTTTCTAAAGCTTTTGATTATTGAAGTCAATAAAATTTGTGTTTGCTTTGTCATTTGTTTCCACTCAATAGCTTTAATTTATAAGATACACAGTCTTGCATTTATTTTGCAAAATGGGTGATAATTTAAAAATACATTTTTATTTGTTTTGGTTCAATAACAATAGCTCTACCTGGAAACAATTCAACCATAAAAAAGTTAAATTTCATCAGAATTTGTATCCAGTTCACTTTTAGAATATGGATACTGACCTTTCAAAATCTCTGCATTTAAAAAAATAAAACTTCAAATTTAGGAAAATTTTAAAATTTTCGAAGAAATTAAACTCACATTTCGAAGCATTAAGCCTCTGTTGTATTTAATGATGAAATTTTCAGAAGTATACTTTTCTTTTTTTTTTAAATACGAATTGTTGAATTTTTCAGACAACTTTAATTTTTAGTTTTATAACTTTCTATTTGGGTTAAACAAAAATTACTTAACTTTGATAACTGAAAAATTTTTTTTGCGCTGGTGGAATGTAAAAAAAAATTAACTAAAGGCTTTTTTATAAATATTTTATTATATCCGAAACATCGAAAAAAAATATATGTAACTTAAAAAAAAGAAGTTTTTTTAATCGCGAAATTTGTTTGTTTTCTCGACTTTGAACAATTAAAATTTTTTCAAAAATTTTAAATTAAAGGCTTTTTTTTTATAAATATTTCATTATATCCGAAACATCGACAAAATATATATGTAACTTAAAAAAAATTATTTAACCCCTAAAAAAAATTTCTGCCAAATTTAATGGCGAAATATTTTTCAATTTCGAAAAATTTAACATTTTCCAAAATTCGAAAAAAATTTTTTTCTTTGACGAAATTTCGTTTTATGTTAAAAAAACAGACTACGCACTAATTTGGCTTTAGTTAATAGCCAAATTGTAGATGACTTTGAAGCCCATGAGCAACTAGACATTATCAATACTGACTTCTCGAGAGCATTTGATAAGTTCGACCACTCTATATGTACTATTGCACAAATTGTGGAACTCTTCGCAAGCTTCTCATTGAATAGAAAGCTTTTTGTGCAATCGGAGCCAACCAGTCTACGCTTGGTCAGGAACCCACTGTGGTCCTCTGTTGTTCCAAATTTTTTTTATTTATGATTTATTTCCTTCAACTAGAAAATAAATTATGGATCGTTAAACCGTTGTAGTGAGATTAAAGATCTGGGTGTAAATTTTGGTTGGGTTTATTAGACGTAATTCCAGTGACTTTAAGGATCCCATGAGTCTGAAGGCACTTTTTTCGTCATTGGTAAGAAGTAGTCTGGAATATTGCTCGATTATATGAAGTCCATTCTAAGAAGGGAACTCACATAAAATTGAGAGTCCGAAGAACTTGTATCTCCCTCATGTTTGCCTAAAACGTGATCAACGGTAATATACACTGTTCTGAATTAATCTAATCTATATGTTCTATACATTCCATCGCGCGATCTAAGGCATACATACTTGACTATTTATTGAAGTAACTCATTGAACGAATTATGCTTTGATTGGACCCATATCTAAGGCTATACATCTCGCAAATCGATATAGTGTTCTTCTTAACTTTAATAATAGCATATTGTTTTTCTTAATTCTTAAAAAAAAAATAATAATTACTTTGAAGTACTTGCGCAATTTTTTAATTAATAAGCTAAATGAAGTGGGTAATTGAGTGCTGGTACTTATTTGGTAAATACTGTTGCTGAACCACTTGACGACAGAACCATCTCTACCTCCAGCTAAATGTCTAAGCAATCAGCTCAAGTATGCACTTTTACATGGCGTTGGCAATCCTATATACCAGACATTACTTGGCAACTCATACTACACCGGTTATCGTTCGGACAGTTCTCAATTAGCCTTCACACTGGCTAGCGCTCAATCGATCCTACTTCGAATTATTTAGGGTTAGTTCCAGTTATGAATAAGTGATTATGGATATCCCATACTTCAAAATGACTTTACATATAAATTCTGTGTACTGATCAGAAAAAGGGGTCTTGTCAAGAAGAGTCGCAGGCATAATACCATTTTCTACCGGCAAAAGAGTCTTTTATGATCAGAAAGTGAGAGCATTTATGATTGTTTTAATCGTGTAGAAGACTCTAAAAATACTCGAATATGATAAATAATTTCATAAAATGCTGGTTGGGGCGTGCCAGTGTTCTACGTAATAGCCAAGTCAAATATTTTTCCATCAAGTGTTTTGAATCGTGCGAAATGAACTTACATATTTTTGTTGATTTCGAAACACAATGCAAATGTTTTCCGAGACTAATTGTAAATAAAGACAACTTATGTTTAAATAGCACAGAATGGCGGTAAGTGTGTGGCTTTGAGACAAAATTTGTTAATATTATTATTATGTATTTTAATATTTATATTATTTATTTATGTACATATGTTGTGAGTGTCATATTTTTCAGGCATTGTGGATGCAAGATGTCCTAGAAATTTCCCGGAATTGGACCGTCCCCCGCCAATGAAAACGACATAAAAATACATTTGGCGCAGTTTTTTCAAAATACGAACTATTCTCAAAATTATAGCTTTAAACCTTTTTTTCGAAGCTTCATACCTAGTTTTTTTCAAATTTTAAATGACTTCGAAAAACAGTAAACTTCACAAATTTTTACCATATGTATGTATGTATTTGTGTCTATAGCCTATAGTATGTGTGCGTTTGTTGACTAAATTCAATATAAATTAAAATGAAATGGAACTGTTTCGGTTAGTTTAAGTGCGTCAATGGCCCAGACCAGACATACGAAATATTTCCAAAAGAAAGTAAGAAATAATTATTAACATTTGTGTGAAATAACTAAATTTAGTATGTAAGCAGTGCGACAATTTGTAACGAATTGCAAATTTCACAATATAAAAATAATAAAAACCAACTGTAACAACAACGATTGTTGAAAATTTGATTGTAACAACTACATATTTGCTAACAATAACAACAAAATAATTCGATGTGGTACCGTTAAAATTAATTGCTTCATAAGTATCTACTAAATAATTCTGTAATTTGTATTTGACAGTTTAAAATACTAAAGCTAAGCGACTAACTAAATATGTAATAGTTCGTGTGCGAAGTTTTATTTTCAGTTTTTTTAATTTATAAATACGCGATTAACAAATCGAAGTGCGACCCTTCATGTTTAGGCCAATTTCTCGAATTTCGATTTATTTTTAAAGTTATAAACATATTTTCTAAGCTCACTAGTTTTTGGAAATTTGTTTGCTATTCAAAGCCCGTTAATTTTTTATTTTATGTGGGCGCGTGTGCATGAAGTGCGTTCTTGATAATTATTATTCGGTAATCAATCAATTCAATCAATCGGGCAAAGACGATGGCAGCAGCATTTTCCATAGGTTTGCACAGATGGTAGCTAATTTGTATTGTTTGTGTTATCCCTGTGGTTAGACGTATGGAATGAAATGCTCAAAAAAAGAACTAATAAAATATTACATTAAATAATCCAAAAATAAAATAAAATAAAATAAAATAAAATAAATTAAAATAAAATAAAATAAAATAAAATAAAATAAAATAAAATAAAATAAAATAAAATAAAATAAAATAAAATAAAATAAAATAAAATAAAATAAAATAAAATAAAATAAAATGAAGTAAAATAAAATAAAATAAAATAAAATAAAATAAAATAAAATAAAATAAAATAAAATAAAATAAAATAAAATAAAATAAAATAAAGTAAAATAAAATAAAATAAAATAAAGTAAAATAAAATAAAGCAAAAGAAAATAAAATAAAATAAAATAAAATAAAGTCAAATAAAATAAAATAAAACAATACCATAAAAGGGAAATGGAAGGTATAGAAAGGGGGCAAAAAACGGAAATATAGCACAATAATATAAACTTAAAATACAGACTGTTGAAAGAAGAGAAAATCACACAAAATAAAAGTATATTGAAGTAAAGACACATAATAGAAATGAAGGGAAATAAGCCCCAGAAAAAGCTAACAACTAAAATAAACACATTAGTAACAAGCCTCTCTTTTTCCTTGTGCTCGTTCATTTCTAAATGGCTACGTAAAGAAAATGTATGCATACACCGCTCCCTTCAAACAGCTGAGTTCTTTTTTTTTTAATTATCTGCCATACCAAATTAAGTTAATTTGAAATAAGCGTGGCTAAAAAACTGTAAATAGAAAATGAAACCATTTGCCAGTAATTTTGCTATATGTACATATCAGTTAGTTCTCTGATTGCGAATGAAAACATTATTATATTTCAAATTAAATCATCTGCTAATCGGCAATTTTGTTATAGTAAGGTGGTCGCAAAATGGGTTAAAAATTAAAATTACTTGCCTAACCGTTATTTAGATATGACACGTTAATAATACAGACAGAAAATGACAGAATTAGTACTGTCAAAATTCGAGAAAAAATTCAAAATCAGCTGGTCTAATAACATGAGTAAACGGTTTTTGGATCAATGTCTGATAAATTTTTGACTATAGTATAAAATTAGTTTTTTTTAAATTTACAGCACAGCAATTTTGGATTTCCCGTTAAAATGTTGGCTAAAACGACTAATTATGAGATTCTACTACGTTTCACGTTGGTGATGGCAATTTTACTCAAATGCGGTATGAACAACTATCTCACAACTACAACACTTTCTAAAATGTAAAATGGTTTCACTTTAAATCCAATTTAGACGCTCGTATTTCCCTGCTGCCACATGGCATTATAACAGTTAAGGTGGTGCCACATGAGACAAAAACAGCACAAGTCGAGGTTGCGAAGGAGGATAAGTCAGATTCAGCAGGAAAAGTCGGCGAGGATCTAAATATGATAAGTATGCAAATAAATAAATATTAATTTTATGTGAAGAGCGTAGAAACTAAGCAAATCGGTTAAGTTCCCTACTAAAAAAATTTAGAAAATAATTTTCATAATTATCTTCAAACAGTGGTTTGCAAAAATTAATAGCTGTGCTCGTTGAGGATAAAATTTTTACTGGGAAAGTGTTGGGTGACACAAAACATTTGCAGCGAGAGAGCGCTTTTTGACATTTTATTGAGAGAGGGAGACTTGCTATGGGAAATTCACTCAGTAAAACTTGTCAGTGAAAATAGCTGATCGTAACAAGAGCAAGCAACAATAACAATTTAAAAATTTGAGCTATTAACCAATCAAAATGGCAACAGCTGCTTTTGTTGCTAGTTTTTACTAGTTGTGTTCGGTGGCAAAAAATTTTAAAAAATTTTTACTGTGAAAGTGTTCGCTTGCAGCGAGAGAGCGCATTTTGACATTTCATTGACAGAGAGAGCTGCAAGTGTTTACTGAGGATATTTGGCTCCGTAAAAGTTGCAAGTGAAAACAGCTGATCGTGACAATGGAAAGCAACAACAAAAATTTAAAAATTTGAATTTTCAACCAATCAAAACGGCAACAGCTGGTTTTGCTGCAAGTTTCTACTGACTCCTGTTCGGTCACAAACTTTTACTTTTTGCGTTTCGAGAGAGTTTTACGTCATTCTCTCTTTACTTACACTTTTTGCAAGTTTTGCCACCGAACACAGCTACTGATTCTCATTCTCACTTTATTTGCAATTTTTGCAAGTTTTATTACTGAACACAGCTAATATAGGAATAATTTAAATATATATTTCATTCTGTTAAACAAAATCCATATATATGATTATTACTTACGCTAATTTGTTTCTCAGCATATGACAAACAACGTGACGAAATGATTGAGACTGAGAACCTTCTGCTAACTGGAGGCCATTTGAAACTGAATGATAAAGAATTAAAAGTTCATCAAACTTTTATGCAACACAAACTTATGGAAATTAATCACGGCATGGAACATCAAGAAGAGTATGCACCGGGGTTACATTTTTTCAAAGCTAAAAGTTTGATTGACCAAAGTAAAGTTTTTAAATTTCTACAAGCCATGCCAAAAGGAGCCAATCTTCATGTACATCGCACACCGTCAGTCTCTTCAGATTGGATGATTAAGAATCTCACTTACATGCCTGGTTTATTGAAATGTTTTACGCCACAAGGCAACATTGTATTCAGTTTCCGTGTTGACCCTGAGGAACATGGATGTCGTCCCAAATATTATTCAGTTGCGACGGAACGTAAATTCGCTTTATCTAAAACTCTATATGATAAACATTTAGAAAAAAAAATTTTTTTAAATACGTTACATCCAAAACGTAAGTCAAGTGCTGGCCAGATCTATTATTATCTATTTGAAAACATGTTTATTGTTTGATATTTTTGTTTGTAGTTGAGGACATGACGAGTGCTAAAATTTGGAATAGTTTCGAAAATATCTTCTCAACTTTCAGCGATACGATGACATATGAGCCAGCTTTTAGATCATTCCAATGGCAGCTAATGACTGAGATGTACGAGGATAATATTATGTATGCGGAAGTGCGCATGAAATTCAAATCGGTAAATCTAGTATTCATCTATTCCAACTGATATAACTATGAATATACAGCAGTGCTCGTATCCGGATTCGCGAATTTAAACCAAATTTGAAATTGAAAAAAAAAAAAAAAAAAAAATCAGCTAATATTGTTGATTAGGGCTTGCCTAGAATGTATTTACTTTCGTGTATGTATTGGTATTTAATTTTTGAACTATTTGTTTCAGCTTTATGGACCTAACGGTATTATAGTTGCAACCCAGTATGAAGCGGTCGAGTTGAGCATGAAGCTTATCGACGATTTCAAGCGCACACATCCTGGTTTCTTAGGCTTGAAAATAATTTACGCGCAAGCTCGTGGCTCTAGTGTAGCTAAAATAAAAGCAACAATGGAAACTTTTAAAGATCTCCAGTTAGTATCATTTAAATAGCATAGTAAAGGAATTAACAATTTGACAAACTTCATATTTCTATTACAGTGCACGTTATCCAAACTTTATTATCGGCTTTGATCTAATAGGGCAAGAGGACAAAGGCAACTCCTTGCACACATTCTGGCCGGTTCTACAGAATTTACCACCCACCGCAAAATATTTCTTTCATGCAGGCGAAACAAGTAAGTATTTTTTCAAAATAACAAACTTTTAAAGATGCGTCTTCTTACATACATACATATCTATATGTATATATTATTCACGCACAGATTGGCATGGTTCATCGGCAGATTTGAATTTGATCGATGCGATACTCATGAACACGACACGCCTTGGTCACGGTTATTCGCTTATGAAGCATCCTATACTTACAAAAGCCATCAAGGAGCGTGATATTGCATTGGAAATTAGTCCGATTTCGAATCAGGTTTTGGACTTGGTATGGGATTTGCGCAATCATCCTGCAGGCTATTTTATGGCCGATAATATACCCATTGTTATTACAAATGATGATCCAGGCTTTTGGAAAGCTAAAGCTTTAAGCTACGATTACTATTATGCGATAATGAGTTTGGCACCAAACAATGCTGGTTTGAAGACACTAAAAAGTTTGGTATGGAACTCTATTAAGTACTCGGCAATGAGTGATGCTGAGAAAGTAGTTGCATATCAGCAGTTGGAAAATGATTGGAATGTGTTTTTGGACAGGGTCATTAGCGGGGAGGTTGTGTAATATTTTTTTTTGGATTATTTGGTAGATTGTAAAAAGATGAAATAATTAGTGTTAATAACTAAAAGGAGTATTTGTGTTTGTGTATATGTATATACATATTTGTTTTTGTAACTGTTAAAGACTACAAGTTTATTACTAAATTTTTAAAGAATTGTGCCTGATTATCAAGCACCCGCTCACTTTATGGGCAAACATTTAGCCTTTCCTTCTCTTTAAAATCAACCGAGTTGCAATTTTCTTTACTTATACAAGTACATACATAAGGCTTTTTTAATTAGACGCTGAGATAAGTCATTATTGAAAAATATTTTGTTATTGGGTGACCTTCCACTAAGCCATCGATATGAAGTCTGACAAATAGAAATTTTATTAGCTAATAAAAATTAAAAAAAAAGTACGTTATGTACATACATACATACTACACATTTAACATACAATTTACTAGCTTACAAACTTTTGAATATTTACGTTTAATAAAATTTATATGTATATGTATCTATATATTTTTTATATACATATTTCCTTATTATATTTTGGAGTAACGGCAGTACCGCTAATCAAAGTTCATGTGCTCCGCTATAAAATTTTGACAGCTTTCTGTTATTTGCAAGAAAGCGCACCGGAAACCGCCAATCGCATTGCACTAAAACGACATTCTTATCTTATTTGATGCTCAATAGTCAATACAAAATTTGTATTGCACTTACAAAGTAAGGATCACGTATAATTTGATCTTCTGGACGGTCAATGTACTTGCCCAGTAATTCAACTTTTGCACACCGTTCCTGACTTGAATCCTTCATAAGCGTTTGCAGTTCATGCAAATTGTGTTCATCCATTGCAAGTATATAATCGAAGTTGTAAAAATCCATTAAGGTAACCTGCAATGCAAACAAATAATTGTAAACCTTGGATTCAAATAGATTGAAGTTTTCAGTTAAATTATTTTTAGCCACCTGTCTTCCTACGTGTTTTGTTGTGAGACCATTCTCGGCTAGCACCTTGATACAACGTTCATTTGGTTTACGACCAACATTCCATGTGCGCAATCCAGCGCTGTCGATTTCCCAGTTGAGATCATACTCTTGTACCCAGTGCTTCATAACACTTTCTGCCATTGGCGACCGACATGTGTTGCCTGCAAACACGTACAAACATACGTATGCACGTATATTATTTATGCACATCATTTTCCCAATAGCGTTTTATATTTTTAAACTTACCAATGCAAACGAATAAGATTTTTAATGGTTTCATGCTGCCGGAAAAAGCATTGAAATACAGGAATTTAGTTTTCTGTAAAGAATAAAATAAATACTCCTAGATAATTCAGCTACTATGTTTAATATAAAAGCTTTAACTTACATAAGAAATTTTGCATCTTTCGTATTTTTCTTTTAAATTAGACATGAGGATAAAAGACAGTGGAATATTATGAAACAATTGATAGACAAAAATAAAAATGACAATCATGGCTCACTTCACAGAGATTTCGTAAGTAGCTTTTGTAAAATATTACGTTCACACCATTAAATTTCCTGCTTTTATGAATTTAATAGTTCGTTGTAAAAATTAGTATTTAAAGAAATGCAAGACGCAACACTGTGTTTGTTTTTTAGCTGAAGAGCATGGCCGCAAAATATCCTTAGTCTGCGGAATCAATTAGAATATGCTCGCGGTAGACATGCTTGTCGTAGAAGACCACTAAAATGCACATATACTCCGTTGGGAGCGACCAAGATAGTCAAGCGATTTGGACTCTTATCGAGAGGATTGCGACTATTAGTATAACCCTGTTTGATACGTCCAGCAGACATGATAGAACCTGCCGGCGAGTTAGACTTGTCAAACTAGTGTAGCTTTCCTTCAACCATTCAGCAGCTAGTTTTACCGGACTTTCCACCGAATTTGTTGACATTTTCACAATGCTTCATTGATCATCTGTTTATTCTCTATTATCTTCTATTATATTTGCGAATTGCTCCACTGTGGCACACATAGTATACATAAATGCATTTAAGTAAATTTGACAAGTTAATAATTCTCTTTTCTTGGTTTTTAGCACATAAGTAAATATTTATTTTGTATAGTTTTTTGCTGCTTATATTACTTTTATCAGCTGATTTGATGCTTTACACATTGTGCAATGCACATTTATGTATATTTCACTAGCCACATACTTGAACTAATGACTATTCTACCGCTCAATTAAATTTTAAATTATACTTTTCCCGCTACAGCTTGCTCGAAAAAAGCTGCACACGCTTTTACGCACTGCTGATATGCCTTTTCAAAGCCAGCATCACCTTTTTGCTGTAAAAGAAAGACGGTTCAGGTTATTGCTTAAATAGTATACAAGAGCAAAGAAAGTAATATAGAGCCAGTTGCCTCACTCACATAATAAGGATCCACAATAATGCGATCGCTCTTTTCCAGCCCGAAATCACCAAGCATTAGCAGTTTGGCCTTTGAACCCGCTGGTGCTAAAGATTTCAGATCACCCATATTCTCATCATCCATACCGAAAATGTAATCGAATTCATTGAAGTCCTGCTGCTTTATTTGGCGCGCTTTATTGTTGTATGGCAAATCGTGTTTCTTCATGGTACTGAGCGCTCGATGGTCAGGCGAATTGCCACGGTGCCAATCACCTATTGCCGCTGAATCCACTTTCCATTCGGCGGATGCGCCGGCTTTCTGAATTGTGTCAATCATAACAGCCTCAGCAATGGGCGAGCGGCAAATGTTGCCTGTTATAAATAAAACAATTAATTTGTATACATATATTAGTGGTCACAACCTTTATTATACGGGTGGCACACACCCGGAGTTGGAATGGCGTAGCCCAGGGTTATTTTTTGAAGCGCGGCCGAAGGCCGCCTACGCGGAAGGGTTTTCTGCATATAAAAAACATGGATCGGGTCCCTAAACCCGGGTTATTTTTCGGTTTTTCGCAAATATTTTACAAAATAATGAAAATATCGGTTGAGCGGAGTTATATTCGTGATCCTGGGACCGAGCCGCGTCTTTTGAGACCCCTCCCGACATTCTTGTGTAAATATTAGCGCTCGGTAGTCCATCGCAACGATTACCATTATACGTACCTAAACAAATCATTAATATTTTCTTAACCATTTTTTCGTTAATAGTTTTAATGTAGACGTGTTTTTATAATCTAATTTTTTTTTTTTTTTGGGTTCTGAGTTTGATGGAAGGAACCGACCAGTTCCTATATTCCAGGTTATCCCTCCAATATAACTTGTTATATTCCAGCTTACTGCCCTAATGAGCAGTCAAATCGACTCGATGTAGTCAAAATATGTAGCTACGACAGAACACACCGGAACTACCAAAAGGCCAGAACCAGGTGAACTAAATAGCTGTTTGACAGATTCACGTTCACTGCTTTTTATTGAAAGCAGATTTAATTACTACGCGAAACGTAATATAAATTTAATATCATCCAGATAATGCATTCAGTGCGACTTAAAATCCACCAGCATACTTCTAAGGTCAGATCCAGTTAAAAAATGTAGTCATAAAGTTCCAGTAAACTGCTCTTAACTGATAGCAGAATGAATACTACGCGAACACGTAGTTTAAATATATTATGATATTATTACAATTTTAATGTACAGCGTTTTAGAAAGTTTCTCTTGCTTTACTCAAAAGGTTCAATGGTGGCTATACACCGTCCAACACGTTCTCCAGTTTGTTCTTCCTTTTTTTTTTTTTTTCCCCCTATATTGCTTGCCTTCTATAAGTAACGCGGTTCTTACGCCATTTTGCTTTTTGTTCCGTTATTCTCGTTGGTAAAATCATTCTTTTTTTTTTGTTTTTTTAACTTTACATATATTATTAGCTGTTTTAACTTCCGTTATTATTTTTTTTTAAGTATTATAGGAAAGGAGTGCAGGTAGTTCCACACAACCTCTCCCTTTGAGTTATACAATGCAACACAATTTACACATGTTTTGAAGAAACACTTAATGGTTCCGAAACACGCAATCTCGGTCGGCTCAGCACCATGAGAAGATTAAGGCACAACTCTGATGCCCTGTTCGAATGGTTCAATGGTGGCTATATACCGTCCAGCGCGTTCTCCGGCTTGTGTTGCGAGATTTGTTATATATTATTAGCTGTTTTAAATTCCGTTATTAATTTTTTTAAGTATTATAGGAAAGGAGTGCAGGTAGTTCCACACATCCTCTCCCTTTGAGTTATACAATGCGAATGTTATAATCTAATTCTAAAATCTCAAATTAATATTTCATTTGTTTACTTATAATTTGACATTCGTTTTGCCGAACATATGTTCAATACGTATTCATGAACGTTAAACGTAACAAATAACGCAACGTTATGTAGAAATAACAGCAAGTCCACGTTAACCCGCTATGCGCTCTTGTACCACTAAACTTTAGAATCAGAAATAGAGTTCATTATAGTAAATTTTTAATTTGGCGTTCAAATGTTTAGAAATTTAGTGCTTGGTGTTAAAATACAGCGAAATTTTTTAGATAAAGAAACATGAAATTTCATGTTCATTTCAGATTACAATCTTAGTGGCTTTTATCTGCAGTTCTAAGTATGTACCTACACACAAAAGGATATGGTTATCTTTTTATCGCATGCGAATTTCAATATGTTACTAATGTACCATTTTTCTACGAAAACGATAGTCCTTATCTGATGGAAAGTAAACAAAAAGTTAAGTACAAACATGAGAACAAGTATATAACACATTTTTTCAAGCATTGATTGAAATACTTGCTCCTGACAATTGTGAATAACAACAAGTGCGATTTAGTAGGCGTTTTCCGGTGGTAGCACGCTTGTTTCTTATTTCAAATTGAAACAGGGAAATCACAATATAAAAAAAAAATACCCCAAATTATTTTTGCTTAGTACTAAAAATAATGAATTTCGTTTTAAGGATACGATGGTAGTAATATAGTTTAAGTAATATACATATACGCAGTCCAGTTAATAATATAAAAATAAAACAAATTAATATTTCTAGTCAATAATATATCTCTATCTTCTGAAATAAAAACTTAAAAAACTATTTATGCGTTAATTACGAAATCCATGAAGCATCTCTTTTTGAAAAATTTTGGTGTTTGTTCATACTAACGTGTCGATTCTGAGCGTAACCGGAAACTTTGTACCCAGAAGATTATCTAACAAAAAATCGTAACCGGTGCATGTACCCGCGATTCTAGCGCGCATGGTAACGATGTCAAAAACAAACAATGCGCAAAAGAGAATAAAAGGCAAACGCGCACGAAACATCACGTAAAAAAGTGCTTATATTGTTTATTAATTCTTCTGAACTAGTATGTGTATAAAATTTGTGCTATTTTCTGTCCAAAAAAATATTTACAAAACACGTGCAATTTGTCGCGGTTACTTGGCGTTACCACCTCTTTCGGTGGTTACGTAATTGAACTGCAACTTGAGCCAGCAGAATACCAAACGGGTGTAAAAGTTTCCAAGATATTTGTTTGCCGGGTAAATCGAATGTTGTTACCACTATAGAATCGACCCGTAAGGATAAGGAACAACCTAACTAGTTTTTGGGTAGTGTTGGTTCTAGATTAGGAGTCAGGAGTCAGTAAAAACTTGCACCAAAAAGAGCTGTTGCCAATATGATTGGTTAAAAGTTCACATTTTTGAATTTTTGTTGTTGCTTTCCCTTGTCACAATCAGCTGGTTTTCACTTGCAATTTTTGCGGAGTGTAATTCCCACAGTAATCACTTGAAGCTGTCTCTGTCAACGAAACGTCAAAATGCGCTCTCTCGCTGCAAGTGTTTTGTGTACGCGAACAAAACTAATGTTAGTTCTAAAACTTGCCTTTGAAAAACAGCTGATCGTGACATAGCAAAACAGCCAAAAAACTTTAAACTTTGAGTTTTCAATTCACTTACATCGAATGCATTAACTAGCGCCAATTGAAAACACCACGGGATCATAAATAGGTCTCCACTGGCGAGAGCTGGTAGTCTTCATTTGGGTTGGACCACCTTCATTCATATGCGCAATACTCGTATGTATGCAAAATGTTAAAATTAACTTACAAGTCCTTGAAACTCGCACTTAAATAATGGAATTCATAAACCTTCAGTCCAGACAAATTGCTAAATAAATTCATTTCGAAATGCAAATCACACTCTGCTTGGCACAAAAATGTCACACTTCGTTATTGAGATCCTGTAAATATGTCAAACGTTCTGTTATTTACACAAACTCAGTTTTTATTTAAGCCTTCACGAGTTTACATACCTACATGTTTAAAATAAGTTTAGTCCTTTTTTATATTTTTCTTATATATTGTCTTTTGTTAAAAGTCAACGACCAGCGCAATAGTTTTGCATTCCAACACCTTCCCACCACTCCCAAATGCTATGCCCGCCGGCAAATCAACGACAATTGTTGAGTAAACATTGCAGCCATTTGTCGTTTACCATCAACGATGGTGACGATGTTGTTGCAATGATTGGTATAGATGGCTTGGTTATTGTCGGTGTAGTCAACAGTTGGACGTTTTGCAATTTTAATGAAGACTGACAATGAATGTTAAATGGCTGTAGCAAATAAATAAAATAAAGAAACTTTGCAAATAAAAAAAAGTAAATATGTGGCTATGTTTGGTTTGTTTGTTTGTTGAGAACAAAAAGTTGCAAAGAAGGGCTATATATTACACATCGCATTTAAAATAGGCGCAACACTTAAATATGAAGACCCTGTGCACTTTTCGTCGATAATTTTAAGTGTAATTTAAAGTGAGAATGACGTAAAACTCTCTCGAAAAGCAAAAAGTTAAAACTTTTCGCCGAACAGGAGTCAGTAAAAACTTGCAGCAAAAGCAGCTGTTGCCATTTTGATTGGTTAAAAGTTCAAATTTTAAATTTTTGTTGTTGCTTTCACTTGTCACGATCAGCTGTTTTTCACTTACAAGTGAGTGAAAATCTCACAGTTAAAACGTCTGTCAATGAAATGTCAAAATAAGCTCTCTCGCTGCAAGTGTTTTGTGTAAGCGAGCACTTTCTAAGTAAAAATTTTATAAAAATGCACGCGAACAAAGCAATTTTCTTACTCCGCTCAATGAAACGTGCAAGTGAAAAACAGCTGATTGTGACGTAGTAAAACAACAACAAAATCTTTCCGCCGAAAACTTTCTGCAGTTTTCTTTTAACTCTCGGCTTTAATCTTTAAAATCATTTGGAGAAATGGTGCCCCAACCAACCAATTTATAATCAATATTTATGGCTGCAATACAAAGAAAATAAAAGCTGTCAGGAGTATTACTCTCACCACCAGCGCATTGGGCAGCCAGACACAAAAGCGCAACCATCAAATCAGCCAACACACAATTAAGCAAAAACACTTCCGGTGGCGCTTCGTTTTGCCAAAAGTGAAAGGGTAGAACGGAAGTAACAAAAATGAACAACACAAACTTAAAAATGCCGGTTAGCCAAATACTCGTATGTGTGTGTCTGTGAGTTTGTTGGTGTTTATGTAGAGAGATTTGGCTGTGGGTAACCATCAAAATATGTGTGAGTGAGATAGGAATATTTGGTTAATTTATTTGTCATTTTCTAAAAACAACTACGAAAGAACTAAATTTTAAAGGAATTTGAGCATTGGGTTCTCGAAGTTAGAGTTGCTTTACTCGCCTTAAAATTTAATGTTTTGAAAGGAAGATTGGCTTATAATCATAATCAAATCAAAATAGAGTTGTATCTATTTAAACATGATTCTAAAATAAAAACCACTTCATGTCTGCCATAGGCAACTTAAACTATATTTTATGTTTTAAAGAGAGTTTTAATTTTAAAATGACGAAAGTGTAATTTTAACATTTTAAAGTCATGGTTTGTGTCTATGGTTGAGCAATGTCACAGAGCATACCCCAAACTTGAGTTTGTGAATAAAATAATTGACACAGGGTGAGCTTGCAAAACATACAAAATTTCTTTACACAACCAACCAACATTTTTTATTTCATAAGGGGACCCTGTTACTTTTTAGTTAAACTAAAAATTATTATATGACTCTGATGGACCAAATGTTAAATTTCTCTTTCTGTAAAGATTTTACCTAAAACGCGTGTTAAGTAACGACTCCCTCCCATTATGAAAGAAATCGTTGATAATCGTGACGTCACTGAAGTGTATTGCTTGCAGTTTGACAAAATCATTTGGAAAAAGTGCTTCACGTCATATTGGTGCTATTTTTTTCTCTTTTATATATTAGATACAACACTATTTTTTGGTGGCTCATTGTGTATGCAGGGCTTAAGTGTATTTTCGTGTTCATTTAGGACTCTTTTATTTGGTTATTTGGCTGGCACATGCGCGTATGAAAGCCGGTAATAATAAGGCGTGAACAACCCACTGTGAAGCGGTTAATATGTTTTGGAATTCGGATTCAACGCGGGAGTAAGAGAATTTGTCTCGCAAAATTTTGCTGATTCGAGCTTTCTTGAATAAGCTGGCATTGACAGTTGATTAATAACACTGTTAATACGACGTTACTCTTTTGCTTTTACTTTGGTAGACAGAGCCAGAAATGTTAAAATTGAATTAGAGTTTTGTACACTACGTTTCTAAACTCTTCGGTGAAATTGTAGGAAATTCTGATTCCACAATTATCAAAAAATTTCAGAAAATATCAAATTGTAGTCCCACATAATTCACCGTGTCTGCCAGCGCGCTCTTCTTACACACACAGAAAGTTGATGTGAAATGGCGTATTGATCGAGCAGCCTAAGTGTATGCTATGAATTTCATCTCCACTGAGTTAATGGGGCTTGTGATATTATTTTAACGACGTCCTACTGTACTTCGATAGAGCCGAAATGTTGGTTCGACCACTTTTGGCGCTCAACAAGACTTCTGACTAACGTAGTATGGATTTCATATTAACTTCTTGTTTTCTTTGAATTTTTTTATACATAAATGTATTAAATTTTTAAAATTCGTATTGAAAGCCGGATCAAAACAAAATGATTTGTGAGTATGGAGCACTTGTGCCACATGCAACTGCCACAACCACTTGCTGTCTGGCAGAGAGCGAATTGCCAATACACAAACACATACTAATCCGTATTGGTTTGAGATTGTGTGCGTTTCACCTACTTAAAATTGGTTCCTTATATAATGCTTATTTTGTTTAAGCTAAGGGCTTACCATTTAAGATGACCCTGCAACAAACCGAAATACTTCGCTCCATAATACAAAGCGTGTTTCTTAGGTGATCCAATCACTAAACGTGGCCATCTAATTGGACCACCGTTTTAATATGAAAGGGGATAAGTGTTGGAGTACTCCGATACTCCAAAGTTTTTTACAGAGCGAGATTTTTGTAAAGGGTATAAATTGTCCGCCGAAAATGAAACTTCTGACTAATAGCTCAAACAGAATAAGTCCGGCAATACATCAGTTACGTCACGTACGTCGATTTTAGAGCAAATTCTATTTTGCCGTATGCGTCGTATCTGTTGCTACGCACACAAACACTTCTCGTCTACTCAGCTGTCAGTTTTTTCAACGTATCGCCGTACTATATCTGCTTAAGCCATAAAGAGAACCCACACTCTCATTTTTGTGTGCTCAGTAGTTAGAGAACCAAGTGCCGAGAGTGATTTCGTGTAGCTTCTGGCTGATTCGGACTTATTCTGACAGTTTTTTATCAATCACTTCTTTTCTCCGCTAATCGCTTACAACATTTCTTGGTGTGTACTGCACGTGAATTGCACTTGTATGAGTTGGTTGGTGAATGGTTTCGAATTGATGTGAACATGTGCAACTGTGTTAGAATGTTTGTATGCATGTGCCGTTGTGTATGTGTTTTTTTGTTTGAGAATGCAAGCGTGTTTAAATTTTATCTGACGGATTGAATTATACGTGAGTAGTGAGCATGGTTGGCAGCGACCACAGTATAATACAGTAGGAAAACTGTGGTAAAATCCGAGGCTATATTCACCTTTTTCGTGTACTCGGGGTTTCAGTCAACTATTTTTCAGCATTTTAGGGTGTTGTGTTGCAAATTGAATGAGGTGTATACATTATTTTAAGAAAGGAGAAATTGTTAAAAATACATTAAGATATTTTTCATTTAAACAAAAGTTATGCGTATATTAGTTGGTTAAAAATTATGACGCTATACTTTTATGTCAAAATGTTGCACACAGTTCACTATGTCGGTAGGTTCGTTAAATTCTGTGTCCAATTTTCACACATATTTACCTGAAATAAACTTTTCAAATTTTTCGAAACAATCAAAATATGGCTAAGGTAGTTCAAAAAACCATTAAACAAACATTTCACGTTTTCGAAATCACATTTCCAATGGTGTTAGAACATTTTACTTCGAAATATGGCGATTTCTATGTAACTTTAGCTTTTAATAGGTTTATAAATTGAAAATACATATGCTTGTAGTCTAACTACTTGCAGTGCTACCAATACAAGGAAGAAAAGGTGATGTTATTAACCATTAAAAAAAAATTTTCAGCGTATTACAACGCTCATCATTTTGCAATGCGCCACCTATAATTTTAATTTCAGAAAAATCACATATTTCGTTGGTGGCCACGAACGCCTAAAGCCAATCTTTTGTTGTTTTAAAAAATTTTTATATATGCCATAAAATATATGCGCTACATGCACTTATGTGATTACATTTTTAAAGTTTTTTTTTGGTATGAAAATACAACTATGCGCCCTTGAGATCACGTACTATGAGGAATATCAACCCTGAGAAATTCACCAATATGACGTACTATTCACCACAGTTTTATTACTATATAACTATGGCAGCGACTTTCGACCGCCGCTTGCCAAGCAACTAAAAACAAGTTTTTAAAGTAGTTTTCTTTGGGACGGCGTCGTTGTTGGATGTGTTTTTGAAAATAGCGGTCGCTAAGCCACGCACGTACAATAGCAATAAAGTGTAAAGTGGTAGCAAATGAATTCAAATCGGTAAATGAATAATATTTTAAGTGAAATGTAAACAAGGTGTTGTAAAAAGTAAAGCAATAACTAAAAGAATTTGTGAATGTTTAAACAATATATTTTAAAATAAATTTTAACAAAAGTGAAGAAAGCAAATAGAAAAATAAAATAAAAGTTGAATTTGTTAAGCTTTTGAATTTCATACAAAAATATGTAGATATCAACGGCTGAATGCATTTTCCAGCAGCAAAACACGGTTTTTTTTTTAAATTGAAATTCAATTGCCACGCGTCTCGCGCCGCAAACGCTGAAAATCGTCAAGTCAGGTTTTATATGGAAACCGCGTTCAAATCTGCATCTGCGCCTAAAGTGTCTTTGTGTGTGTGTGTGTGAGAAGGTGTGTGATTGGGGCTCATGAGCTACATAATTCGTTTGCAAGCTCGTTGTGATCGTCTTTGGCAGTGTACGAGTATGTGTGTGTGTGTGTCAATATAACGAAGTTTATGTAAAATTATATTTACTAGTCACACGACTAAGAGCCAAACCGTTTCTAGTGGCTAAGCAGTTTTTGTTTGGATTGCTATAGCATTGGGCGTTAAAAATCGATGTGAAAAAAAATAAAGCTTGAATCGACTAAACTTCCAATTTGTGTGAATGAAATATAAATTATATAGTGTAAACTACTTAATGAAGTATGTTATAATGCAAATTTGAATGAGCAAATGCGTGCAAATTAAAAGTGAGAGCAAGAAGTAATTAATTCATTGAAATATTATAACTCTGCAGTTACGTGAAAGGTCTAGATTTTTTTTCTTAAGCAATAACAACACTCAAATGCATTATTCATCAATCAATTCAGCGAAACGACAACATTCTGACGTAAATTTTCTACGGCTTGGGGGAAGGCAACATCAGCACAAGTTGAGCCGGCGGTAACTAAGTTAACGTTTTTTCGGCGAACAAAAAAAAAAACATAAAAAAAAAAAATTTGAAAAAATTATAAAACAAAAAAAAAAGTTAGAAAAAATATTCTAAAAAAAAAATAAAATATAAAAAAAAACATTTTAGTGTAATATACTAATTGCTGTGTTTGTTTTTAAAATTTGCAATTCAGTGGGGAAACCAGCTTCAAATTGTATTGAAATATACTTCCTTATATGTACATATATCCATATATTTTGTTCAAAGTTAAAATATATCCGCAAGCTGAACATCATCACCATTATCGTATTCGCTTAAATCAGCAGAAAAGGTAAGAAAACACAAACTCATATTAGCTATGTATGTATGTATTTATTTATTTCTATTTGAAACTTTTTAGTAACGCCATTATCGGCTTGGCATGCTGGTCAACCTGTCTCGCCGATGTTGGTCAAGTGTGTTAGGAATACGTGGGCACTTACAAAAGTTCGCTATAATTTTCAATCTTCGAGCGCAATCTATTTCCCATAGCGCAATTATGTAGCAATTTGTAAATGTGAGTTTTGATTTATGTTTATTAGGTACCAGTGGGACGGGTGTGATATTTTAATTTGTATTTTTTGCGTTTTACTCAGAAACTATAGGTACCTACTAGAAAAGTGAATAGAATCGTTCATAAAAAATGTGCACGTTCTCGTGATTCCATAAAAAAAAAAATAAAAAATTCCGAACACTTCATTTTAACATTTTAAAATCACGGTTTGTGTCTATGATTGCGCGATGTCACAAGGCTTACTCCAAACTTGAGGTTAGCTTTTTCGCCTATTGCCGCAGCTATAATGGTTTGTGAATAACATAATTGACATAGGGTGACCTTGAAAAATATAAAAAAATTGTTCATACCACCAACCAACTCCAATTATTTTTTTTCATAAGGGGACCCTTTTACATTTCATTTTAACTAAAATCCTGGCTTTATATCACTAGGATTGGCCAACATTTTAAATGTATTTTTAAGTTAAGTAAAGCTTTTAATTTTTTATTTTTTCTTCGCTACAAATTATCAGTCAAAATTATTCGAACTTTTATCCGTCCCCACGCATTCCCCCTTATTCACATGTTTCTATTTGTTGTATGTACAACACTCTATGTCCGTTCAAATAGTCTACTAATTTCGTAGTAAAACTTCGGCATTCGCTTATTGTTGTTGCTTGTTTGCCGGTTAATTCGCTACCTGCATAGCGATGTGCACTCAGGGTTGTGTTTGTACAATTGTCCTTTTGTGTTCCTGTACTTCCATGTGGTAACCTTAACCTTTGCTTGGCCAGCAAGTGTATGCGTGTGGGAAAGTAATTTTTGATGTTTGGTGGTTGAATAGCATCAATAAGCGCTGAAGATGTGTAAAATTTTACATTTTGCGTGGAGGAAAATAAAGGTCATGATAGGCTAACTATGTACGTCCCAGAGGCTCTAAATGTTTATGTGATTCGAGTGGAGTTTAGTCAGTGGTTTGAGAAATTTTGTATAAAAATTCTAATGTAGTTCGAACTGATGTGAGATGGATGTTAGTTGAGGATTGCACTATGGCCAGAGGGTGCATTGTGAGCTGGTGTCAACTTAGAACATAAAATTGTGACACTTTTGGCTTTCCATCTCCTATTTTTCGTTAAAGATAGGCAGAACAAATGGACAAGGTGAGTTGACAAGAAGGTTCGTCGTTCTCAAATTAACTTTTTTTACATCCGCCAAAGATGGTATTTTATTTTTTACTTGAAGCAATTTTAGGCTAAATATGTATTTTGTTTTGTTAGCAAAAACGAAACCATTTCTCACAATCAGCTGATTTTTTTGATGGCGAGAAGTAATAGAACAGTCAAAAACATTAAATTTATCCCAGAGTGAGACGGTTACATTTTTGTTTACAATTGCTTTGACATACACACAACAGCTGATCATTTGACAGATTTACTCAAGTGAACGCATCCATACATTTTCCATGTGTTTTGTTTTGTAATTCATAGGCGTATTGTTCAAATCATTCTGCTGCGAATTTTATATTGTAAAAATTCGAGGAAAACGTAGCAATCAGCTGATCGTAACCTCTGACAACTTTTTACTCTTTCGGGATCACAACTAATATCAACCTCAATATGAACTATTTATGTATGTATAATCATGAACAAACAATTATCTTGAAAGTTTGACTCTTTGATTTATATACTCAGATTTACATATATTAATTTTCAAATGAATTAAACAAATTGAAATTTATGTCTTTTGATCTGTTGATTACACAGCAGACACATGAAATGCACAAAAGTTCGTATGCGCTTAGACCGAAGGGCGGCCAGTAGCAACAACAGTGGACCCTTTCAAAAAAGCAAACAAACCAAATTTCCTATAGTGTTGTTTGTTGCTTTGTATATAGAGAAAGGTCAGTTAAAGTTGAATAAATACAACAAAAGTTGATAACAACCAAATTGCCATTGCCTCCACATACGAGTTTATACAAATAAATAATAAAGAACAAGAACGTAATGAAAGAAATAAAAAGTACCCCCCATCGTCTTCGTTCTACGCTGCATTTGTATGCATTTGATTTGGGATATTTTTTGCTTTTCTCATTTTATTTGTATTTTGAACTTAGAGATCCCCTATGCTTTGTTAAGTTTTGCCTGAAGTTTCAAGTTTTGTGGCTTTTTTTGTTAAATACAAATGCTTTGTGTTGGAGACGATGGTTCGTTGATGCTGGATGAAACTTCAAGCATTTGTTGGCTGTAAAGTGAGATTGTGGAGAAGTTGTGGTTTACCTCTATAGAATTTCTTATTTGCCTTTAAACACATACATATGTATGTTTGCTGCCTATTTTATATAATTTTTGTTTGCAACAGCAAAGTATAGCATTAATTAAAAGACGAGCGGAGGTGACGCAGTGTGAAACTTGAATGCATTTTAGTAAGCGTTTTATCAGCTGTAGGTGACTAACAGAGTTAGTGTTTTCATTTGAATGAAATGGCATGAAAATACTGAGCAAGGGGTCTTTGACCTCATTCTGTATGGGGAGCACCCAACCACTTTCTTATTGTGTGCAGGAAAATGTTGTGCTGATGGCAGCAGCTCAACAACCGATCTTTGCTTCACTTTAGACTCATTAACCCTCCGATGAGTGAGAAGGTCCCTAGGGACCTTTTTGCTTTTCAAACTGAAATTACTCCTACTTCGGCCACTACCACCCCCACACCCAAAGTTACTCTGTATTCCAAGAGTATTTTGTTGCGCATCGTTTGAAAAAAAAATCGGATCATTAATTTAGGAGTTATTGAGGTTTTAGTGAGAATAGTAAGCGGACGTGCGAATAAGTCCTTATGGACCTTGTTCTGAATTTCACTAATAAATGCATGTTTTTGGGCATCATTATAATTTTTTGATTTTTTTTTGGTATGTAGAATTTAGTTATAAACAATAAAAACAAACAAAAAATATTTTTATATGAAATGATTTACAAAAAAAGATCCACAGGGACCTTTCCAAACGACCGTGAAGTTCAGAACTGTCACTCATCGGAGGGTTAAGGGTAAAACCCCCTTGTTGCCTGCACTGTTTTTTCTCTATTTACATGTCGACGGCTGTGGCATATAGCGCAACGCACACACTTCTCTTTTAAATTCTTCAACTGCATATAAACTTTAACTTGAACTTCGACTTAACTTTTGCGTTGCGTTGCCGCTCATTTATTACTAGTTTTCAGTTGCCAAGCTCCTTGCAAAGGTTTCCACAGCTTCATTGCTTCGTCAGTTTCGTTTTGGTTTGCCTTTCCAATTGGCTTCAACAGTGGTTTTACTTTTATTTAATTTAGTTTTATACAAGTTTTATTTTTTTTGTTTTTTTCTGAGTTTTTGTAGGAGCGTAATGTTCATCTACTCTAGGCGTATCCACAAAAAAACAAATAAAAAACAACAAATAAAGGTGTGCGTGCGGTATTCGGATTTTAAGGTTCATTTAGTTTTCTAGCAATGATGCCCAAGTGATATACGCGCTTGTGCAGTGTGATTTTTTTAAACCAAGACGTATGCTTGAAATGTACCTACATTTTATTAGCTGTGTTCGTGTACAAAACTGTCAAAAAATATATATGTAAAATGAGAATGAGAATCAGTAAAAACTTGCAACCAAAACAGCTGTTGCCATTTTGATTGCTTAATAGCTCAAATTTTAAAATTTTTACTGTTGCTGTGCCCTGTCAAGATCAGCTGTTTTTCACTTACAAGTTTTACTGAGTGAAATTCTCAATAAAAACTTGCAGCTCTCTCTGCCAATGTCAATGTGCGCTCTCTCGCTGCAAGTCTTTTGTGTAAATAAACATTTTCTCAGTAAAGTTTTTATAAAATTTTGAATAATTTTAATGTACCCAAGCACGGCTGTTTTGTGCACGATTGGTTTGTCAAATACACAACTGCTGATATCGTTTGACAGTTGGTGATAGCATCTTATTTAATCTTTATTGTACTCTCAATTGTCACAGCAGCGATTAGTTGTTGGTTTGCAGTAGAACTTTTGACTTGTTTGACATTATAAGAAATCAACCGTTGCTTAGCTTTTTTTGACTACAAAATTTACATTCAAACACACATACAGCTAAATTTGTTTTCTTTTCATGAAGACTTTCCCATAAAAAAATTCACTGGGCATCACTGTTTTATACGATGCTTATCGGTTTGTTTGCTTGTAAGGCTTCAGGTATAATGGAGCCCAGCTCAACCTCAATCATTTACTCGTCCATACACACATATGTACGCAGGAATAAATACCCAGCACAAAATCTTGTGAGCTATTAAATAGTGCGACAGTAGGTTAAGAGGCGGAATAGTTGTCTGAGAGCATAGCAATAGCGCCACCTGCTTTTTTTCCTTATAAAAGTATGATGAGGCTGCTAAAAAGTATGCTAATATGACTCCATAAACCATCAAAATGGAAGAAAAATGTACCCAAAAAGAGTAAAAAGACTCAAAAAAAAAGCTTCAAAAAAAGCATCAAGAAAAAAGGCTCCAAAATGAGCTCAAAAAGACACCAAAGTTAATTTGAAAATACTCATTAAACACTCCAAATATGTACATCGAAGTCAAAGTGGAAATTAGTTTGGATTCGAATTGTTTTTTTTGCCCAATTTGGACTGCACAACGAGTCTGCAATTTTATAACGCCGAATGTAGTCGATTTCCCTTCGTTAAGTTAGCTGCAAATACCGCCTACAACGGCAGTCCTTACAACACTCACCACATTTTTTGGTGGGTATTCCAATATACACACCTTCAATAATAAACTTACCTGCTTACCAACTCGCTTTCTCTGCCTTTGCCGTGCCTCATAGCAGCAGCATGTTGTGATCTTCAGTTCTATTTATAAATATTGCAGCTTGAGACTGCGTTCTCGGAAAACTTCCTGAGTTCTAGAGTTTCGTTGTCGTGCTACAGCTGAATCATCACCTCAAGTACGGGCTACACGAAGCATAAGCCAAAGCAGCATCTTCAAACTGAGCTGCTGTTTGTGTATATATGTGTGTGTTAAAAGCCGGTTTTTCGATGTTTTCGATTTGGGTACGAAGTTGGCTTCCACTGCTATGCGCTCGGGCTATAGTACGCCTGCAACGTAAGCCATGTTTTGGTTGTTTTAAACGTTATTTTGAAGTTGGCGTTCTTACTTGCTCAATATGCGCACGTGTCTTGTTGATTTTATTGCAATGTTTCCATTGCTCGGTACAAACAGTTTCCTCGTTTCGTTTTCAATGGGTCGCCTGCTTTCGTTGATCCAGGCTGCTGCTGCTGCTGTTTGACATTGCTGCTCTTCAGCCAACTGCGCTGCTTTGTTCCGTTTAGCTATATAGCCAATCAGTCTCTATTGTTGTTGTTGTTCTGCTCGTATGAACGCAACGTCTTTGCTTACATTGCTCGGGTGCTTGGCCAGTTGGTTAAGTCAACTGGTTAGACAGCCTGCTGCTTGGCCACCAAGCGTCCATTGTTGCTGAGTTTCTTTTTTCTTATGAAACATACAAATATACATACATACCTACATACATACAAACCTCTACATAAGTATGGGCATAAGCTTGTAACAATATTGCTGACTTACTTTGCCACTTTTCTTGTTGGAGTCACGCTTGTTCTCATTACAAGTTTCTGGTCATTGCTATTATTGGTGTGCGAACGTGTTTTTGTTCTTGTTGTTGTCGCGTTTTTTTTTGCTGCCTTCTCTCGAGGTGCATGGCCTTATTTACCCAGATTCGAAATTGGAATTTTGATTTCTTTCATTGCTCAACAAAGGCCTAAGCTGACGCACATCTTGTTGTAACACTTTTCAAGCGACTAATTTGTTGTATTTATTAATTAATGCGAGAAAAAAGTCAGAGCCATCGGAGATGCTGAAAGAATGTACATATGTATTATGGAGGAGTCACATAGGAGGCAGCAAATCAATGCTTAGACAATATTAGAGAAATATTCCGAAGATTCGAATTAACTTCTCTTCTCATTTTTCACTTCCTCTCAATCTACGGCTGCTACTTTCCCTACGTTATGGCGTTCCTTTTCACCTTAAACTTAAAACTGTGAAGAGAATGAAATTTCAGTATCTCGTACAGACTTAGGACTCTTTCTCAGCTTGCTCTTCAAGAGCTGTTTCTTGGATCGGTTGAGTATGAATAGTGAATTGTTCCATAGACAGTAGAAGCAACAGAACATGAGTATCTGGCTGGTCTGTTAAGAGATGCTGACCGCTTTTTATTCGTCATTTCGAGAATATTTATTGGAATCATACAAGCGGCAAGTTTCTAATTGATTTTCATACATATGAATTTCAAATTTTGAAAAAAAATGTTCTTGCCTTTTTTGTTTTTTTTATTCATCAGTCACTAATTGCTTGCGAAAAAAAAACGGCTATTGTTTCACTTCACAAGCGAAAGTCAAATAGGTTATTTTGCCAAGGTTCATTTGCTATTCTCTTCGTATATGTATGTATATCCAATTTCAGCCATGCTTACTCTATTACGCAATGCAGCGCAAAAAATAATAAATAACTAGCGGCAAGTTGTACAAATATAATAACAACAATTATAAACACTTGCTAACCGAAATGCTAATTTAGACAGATTATAGTCAGTCGGTTTTTAAGGTATTGTTTCCACATTTTCATTTGTGGTGTTTTTACTCAAAAATTTTTTTTTTGATATGCATTGTGCGTTTAAAAAAATATTTTTTATTTTTTTGTTTTGTTTTTGATTGCTATTAGCTCATTATAATTCGTCGCCATATGTTTTGCCAATTAGTTTACTGAATTTTCTTTTTCTTCTTAAATAAGCACCAGGGCCCAACTAAAAGCATTAGGCCAGCTATTGGTATTGTAATTTAATTGAAATTTGTTTTTCGAAATCTTATCTACAAAATTGCAATACTTAAAAATCTTTCAGAATTTTGTTTTATTCATAAGTTGCTAAGCGTTTGCGAATAAAAAACTGACCACAGTTAATTTTAAATTTTTTCGAAACACACTAATGGCAATCTGAAATCATGCAATACGCTGCTGAGTCATAGCTTAAATATGTAAAACATTTTATATCAAATGCTAATAGAACTGAAAATAACGAACAATGAATGAAGTGAAAAAAATGCGTGCTATGTTAAGCGGGTACGCGCCTCAAAAATTAAATACCTACAAAAATTTCAGGCTGAAGCTGGTAAAAAATAAAAACAAAGAAGCCAAAAGCTCCAAAGCCAAACCCAGCGAGGAAAAATGAAATGATTTGAATGCCAACGAGTTCTGGAACAGTTAGCTTTTTATTGGTACAAATTTTTATTGACTCAGTGGTATAGAAAAACAACAATAACAGTAAAAACAAAAACATGTTAACGACAACAACGAGCGCAATTTGACGATCATGAAAAGCGCGCACATTGAACAAACATAAAACGCCAAATAAAATAATTATAAAAATAACTAAAAGTGACCGCCATGTGCGTTGGTTAACAAGAAGTCAAAATAAAGATAATCAACAAATTAGAAAAAAAAAGCAAATTTAAGCCCTAGCAACTAACTGTTAAAAGAGTTATGAAAACAAAAATGAAAAAAAAAAACAAAAAAATTATTAACAAGTAAGGAAGTCTAAGTTCGGGTGAACCGAACATTAAATACCCAGCGTTAGTTTTCAGAAAAAGGGGGTGTAGTTTTCATCCGATTTCGCCCATTTTAAAAACCAATCTATTCCGAGCGTAAACAATAGAGAATTTGATATGCGCGGCCACGCATCTTGCTTATAAAGCTTTAACCGCTTACATGAGCCAAAAGTACTCAATCGATCTTTTCAAGGGTTATACCATGTCCTATATATAACTTTGGAAAAGAAGGCGTGCCATGCCCATAACTTTTAACGTATTTTGTGAAATTTTTGATATACGGATATATGTGTAATCAATATTTACATAATTTTAAAAAAGTGGGTGGTGGCACGCCCACGGATTTTATTATGTTGTTTGTCCCTATTTGAAGATCAGTTTTCAATGCAGATCTTTATGATACTTTCACAGTGGCTTGTTAATAGTGAAATGTTGATATTTTGTTTATTCACTTGTAGGCGGTGCCACGCCCATTTTCCAAAATATTACCAAAAAACCTTTAAACAACACTAATAACATCATCAAGTGAATGAGTGTACTAAATTCTAGCATTATATATTTATCAGTTAAACAGATATTGCATATTCCGGTTTCCTAACTCTCGTTTAGAGAACTTTGGTCCAAAAAGGGGCGTGGTCGTTCACCGATTTTTTCTTATTTTCTGTGGTAGTACTCTACATAAACATAACATGCCTGGTACCTAGTTTCGGAAACCTATCTCACACCGTTCTGAAGTTATTAGCAGTCGAATTTGAAAATTGCTTGACTCATAAGTGGGCGGTGCCACGCCCACTTTCCAAAATTTTGCAAAAATAATGTAAAGAATATGAAAATTGATTTATGTACCAAATTATATTATTATAGCGGTATCAGTCAATTAGATATGGACTTTTCAATATTTCCACCTCCTTTCAATATAACTTTTATGAAAAAGTAGGTGTGGTCGCGATGCGATTTCGTTTATTTTCTATATCTGAATTCAACACAACAATAGTATGCCCTCTACAAAATTTCGTTGTACTAGCATAAACTGTTCTGAAGTTATTAAGAGTCAAAATTTTAAAATTTCTTCAAATATATGTGGGCGGTGCCACGCCCCTTTTCAAAAAATTTGATAAAATCGGCCTTAGAACATCTAAATCAATACATACTGCAAATTTTATCATTGTAGCTGCTTCTGATATTGAATTAACCCGTTTAATACGTTTTTCGAAAGTTTCGATATCGAAAAAGGGGCGTGGTTATGGTCCGATTTTACCCATTTTCAATACCAATCTATTCTGAACCCAAATAAGTACGATTGCCGAATTTGGTGAAGATATCTCATTATTTGCTCAAGTTATCGTGTTAACGGACAGACGGACGGACGGACGGACGGACGGACAGACGGACGGACATGGCTCAATCAAATTTTTTTTCGATCCTGATCATATTGATATATGGAAGTCTATATCTATCTCGATTCCTTAATACCTGTACAACCAACCGTTATCCCAACAAAGTTATAATACCCTTGTACTAGTACTAGTACGCTGGGTATAAAAAATTGCGGTCTCAAGTTAAGTTGAAAAACAACAATAAAAGTTAAATCAAAGCGAAAATAAAAACAAATGTCAACAACATAGATATATGTAGTACAACAAACCGCAGCTCGTTCAAGCTCACAAAAGCGTACATTTCGTAGTACTCTGCTCGCGAAAATCCAGAGAAGCAAAAAGCTAAAGCTAATCAAGTTTGTAAAAATATTAAAAAAAAAAAAAAACGAGCCTGTAAAAAGTCAACAAAACCACAGCAACGTAGAAAAAGTAACAACAATCGCAGCCACAACAATGCAAACCACATTGAAAGCTGACGGGGGTCCAAAGGAATTTCAGTCAACACAACGGCCACACCGCAAAATTGTTGACGCTGTTACTTGTTGCCGCCAACTAAGCGTGCCACATACATATTTACATACGAGTACAGAAGAAAATACCCTGCAGGAAAATCAAGAAGTAGTGACTGTAATTTTGGGGCGGTTTGAAAGAGGGGGGAATTTTAGTAGTTTAAAATGGCGGGTATTGAAGGGAAGTATTTTATGTGTATTATTGTATACGTACATATATACACAATCAATAAAGGAAAAAAAAAAAATTGATGACAGAAGCTACAATTTTTTCAATTTTAAATTGTGTACGAAATTGGAAATTTTAATTTTTTTATTTAATAATAATTTATAGTTTTTTATTGAATAGAATTTCAATAGTGAAGGAAATTTTTTATTTTCTTCGTTTTATTTGGTGTCTGCAAATTTTGTGTTTTAATCTTTACTTAATTTTTTATAACAAATAACTTTTTTTTTAATTGCATTTCTTTTAAAATTTTACTTAAAATAATTAATATTGCCTTTTAATTTTTCTAAAAATTTGCAGTGCCGAAATTGAAACAGAAAAATGTTAAACCAGTTTAAAAAAATATTTTGCGCTGTTAAACTCGCTAGTTTATTGCCTGTAAAAGAAATTACATCCGAGCCAGCAGCAAGAACTACACCTTTTCCAACTGTATTTCGGAAAGCACCAAACGTATTTCAGAAAAAAATAAATATGTTTCAGAAAATGTGAAATGAATTTTAGAAAATATCAAATGTATTTCAGAAAACACCAATAGTATTTCAGATATTCCAATTGTATTTCAGAAAGCCTCAAAAGTATTTCAGATAAGATCAAATGTATTTCAGAAGAAGTGAAATGTACTTCGTATTTTCCATATGTATTTTAGAAACCCTCAATTAATTTTCAGAATAAGGAAAAAGTATTTCAGAAAAGGGCAAATGTATTTTGGAAAAGCTCAAATGTATTTCAGTAAAGCTCAAATGTTTTTCAGAAAATGTTAAAAGTAATTGATGAAAAGTTGCCCTAGCATATCATATCACTAAAATAAGATAAAATAATGTATTGCATTCCAACTGACATGTCTCTCAATGCCAAAGCATCTGAAACAAAAGTAAATTAGTGCTGTATAGCGCGAGCACAATCAGCTGTAGCAACGGTCTCCTTCGCCTGGCGAATAGCACTTTCCAAATACTGCAAGCGCCTTTAAATTACCCCTGGTCCATTCATTTTAGGCAGTGCTATATTCGAGCAATTATCTTTTAGCTCCATTTGAACACTTATAGAACAAACTTTTTATTTTAATTTTGAAACTTTTTTTGTACGCATGCTTCTTTTCTAAAATACATACTTATGTGTTTTTCTAAAATACTTTTGTGGTTTTCCGAAATACTTTTGGGGTTTTCTGAAAAACATTTGGCCTTTTCCTAAATACTTTTTCTGTTTTCGGAAAAATATTTGTGGTTTTCTGAAATACTTTTGAGGTCTTCTGAAATACATTTTTAAAATCTAAAATACATTTGACCATTTCTAAAATACATTTGAGCTTTTCTGAATTGAAACTGAGGTTTTCTGAAGAACAATTGGAACATCTGAAATACATTTGCTCTTTTCTGAAAATCATTTCATATTTTCTGAAACACATTTATTATTTTCTGAAATACATTTCTTCTTTTCTGAAATACAGGTGGAAAAGGTGTAGACGCGAAACAGTTCAAAATTTTCAATATTCCCTACAGGGTATCCGCAACTTCATATGTGGTTGTGCCTAAGAATGTATTTAAGAGCTAAGCAAAGGTATGAATACTCAGAGGATCTGGCTTTGGGCCCATGCCCTCGACTGATTGACTTTATATGGCAAGCAACAAAAAAAAAAAACCCAGAAACATGTGTACGTACATACATATGTATATTTATTTTAATTTGTATGCATTGCGCGTTGGTATTTACATAAATTTTATTTTGATTTGAAAGCGCATGCATTTGGCTAATAAAGCTGCTCACACAGAACTCAACCAGAATTTTATAAAATTAGTAGTCATATTTGAGTCTTTTTCGAGTCTTCTACGTGATTAAAACAATCATAAATGCTCTCATTTTTTGATCAAAAAAGACTCTTGCGACTCTTCTTGACGAGCCCTTTTATGACTCCATTCGCTGATCAGTTTTGACTCTTTTGGAATCGTATTTGTGCTCTCCACTTTCCAAAATTATCCATCTTCAATAAAATTGATCCCCCGACGCTTTTAAACAAAATGTTTTGTCAAATGCATAACAGCTGATCGTTTGACAGATTTACCAGGAGTAGTCAGCAACAAAACTGCTGAGAGAAATATATTCACTCTAATTTTCGTGGCCTCAGTATTCAGAGGATCGAGTACTGGAATGACTTCATGCCTGATTTTGACCGTTACAAAAAAAATGCCAAAGCAATAACAAATTACCTTCAAAATGTCATTGCGAGATGAAATGCGAAAAGAGGATTAATTTTCGAAGGAAAATTCAATATTTGAGAGTAAGTTGAAGAGTCAGAGTAGTTATCCAGACTTTCCAACTTCACTGTTGCTCGTATATGGTGCCATGCAATTAAGTTTAGTGTCAAAATTTATTTCATTTAAACCAAACAATTTTATTTTCCTTGCTATTATCGTGGCATTAAAACAACTTTTCCACTTTTTGTGAGTTTTATTGAGACTAACTTGGTATTTGATGGAAGTGAAAGCATGAAATAAATGCAAGAAGCTTTAAAACTTTGCTTATTTGATTTGTGTTGTTGTTTGTGTGCGAAAGTGTTGAAAATCAACACATCAAAAGCTTAACCAAATTAAGATTTAGGATAGGAAACCTATAAAACTTCGAGCTAAACAGAGATCAAAAACTTGATGAAGTCAAGTGAGTGTTAAATAACGAAGCATTAGAGGAGGAGATGGGGGATGGGTTACTTTTTCGTTTCTCTTACAAGAACAAAGTTTTTACTACCTAGTTGCAAGTAAGCTTAAAAGTCGTAAATACTCATTGACACATTTCGTGGCAGCAAAGGAGGTTGTAGTTGTTGTAAAAAATTAATTAAAAATATTTACAAATTAGTGTGAGCCAATCAATGGGCACTTAAATAGACACATGCCATGCGACATCAACTGACAGAAGCTATTGCGCCAATTGAGGGGCTGCTGCTACCAATTGCAGTGGAATCCACTTGACGGCATTTGGCGTAAATTCGTAAGTAGCAGCAAAATTGCAGCAAATTAGCACTGACAGGTTTTGGCTAAAAGTGCGGAGTGGGGAAGGGAAGCTACCTGGCTCACATTCAGATGTGTTAACTAAAAAAATTAAATACGAATGTTGTTTGTTTGTTAGCTCGTGCTGCAAGTGAGCAGATGCCAGAAAAAAATTCAAAATTGATGTAACTACTTTGGCAGCACTGGTCGCTGTAACTTAATTAAGCCGTTGGTTGGTTGGGGAATGAGCGCTTTGGCTGAAAATTGAAAAGAGCATAAAAAATTTAACGAGAATGGAATAATCATAGAAATGTTGATGTGCTGGTTGATGCCATTAGTCTATTTGTATTCCGGTAGGGGACGGATGCGAAAAGGAAGTAGAAGGGCATCCTGGCTGGAGGCTTTGCAGCAGCTGCTGTTGCTAGAGCAAATTATTATTTTTTTTTTATTTTTGCCAAGCGCTTTGCATGTATATTCGTGCTCTTAATTATGTATGTGAAACACCCTGCAGGAAATTAGAGCGCATGAATGTTATTTATTCGTGTCAAGAGCTAATACCGCAGTGATTTGAAAGCCTTTTATTTTGGATTTTTGGATTTTTAATAATTTAATTAAACTCATTTAATTGTAAGGTTTAAAGTACGAAAATAAAATGTAAATATTCGGTTATATGTAAAATTCATTTAAAAGTACTGTAATTGACAGTTCTCAAGTCAAGTCCATGCTATAGCTGATTTTTTTCTCGACAGCACTAAGCGGCTTGTGAATAAAATAACACAGCGAAACTTTTTTTTTTAATTTTAAATTTGCTTTGAAAATCAAATATGAACTTTTACCTTGCAAGATAGCAACCAAAATAGCAAGAACTTCCGTTTTCAATTCAAGCATTTATTAGGCAAACATAAAACGATTTATCTAGCAACGAAAAGTCGAATAAAAACGGCCAATCTTTGATTTATTACGTTGTACAATCATTAATTTCGCATTTGCAAAAAAAAACAAGTAAGGAAAGGGCTGTCTTCGGCTGTGCCGAAGTCTTTATACCTTTCATGAATGCCAAACCACACTTATCGGAACAATCGATTGTATGGGAGCTATACGTTATGTTGGTCCGATCTGGCTGATTTTGCCTACATATGTTACATATATAATATGTAGCAAACGTGCAAAGTTTAACGTTCCTAGCTCTTTAACTGCAAAATTGATAGCCCAAAACGCATTTATCGAAACTATCGATTATATGGGAGCTATATGTCATGTTGGTCTGATCTGAGTCATTTTCACTACACACGTTACAAATACAATATGTAATAAACTTGCAAAATTTTACGTTCCTAGCTTTTGAATTGCAAGAGTTATAGGCCAAAACCCATTTATCGGAACAATCGATTGTATGGGAGCTATGCCTTGTATCGGTCCGATCATGCTGGTTCCGACAAATGATTAATCCTAAGCAAAATGGCGACTGCTTGCAAAATTTCATCGAGATATCTCTAAAACTGAGGGACTAGTTTGCGTTCAAACAGACGGACGGACGGACGGACGGACGGACGGACGGACGGACGGACAGACGGACATGGCTAAATCAACTCGCCTCATCGCCCTGATCATTTCGGTATACTTAATAGTGGGTCTATCTCTTCTTCTTCTCATACTTACAAACATCGGACCAAAGTTATAATACCATTTCATGTTCATGAAAGGTATAAAAAAAAAATGGCAGCATTGCATTCCATCAATGCCATTTGGCCTTTCGGCATTTGCGTGGTTTTCAACAAATACAAGTGGCACTGATGTGAATTGTCATTAATCAACTGATCCTCATTCACATGACTTACATATGTACCTATGACCTATGGAGATTTACAAAAATTTAACAATTTGGTGCTAACGATATTTCGGGAAATTCCCTTTCACTCTTATTGAAATGACGTCTCTCCTGTTGTGAACTTTAAAATTACTCAATTCTTGAACTAAACAAGTTTTGACAGTTCTGAAATTTATGCTGCCTAACAAAATGTCAGCTGATTGTCAGTGTTGCATCTTTTCAAAAGCGTAACAAAATGCTACTAAAAAGCAATGAATATCAACTTAAGAAAATCACAGCTACACTGACCACTGAAAGTTTACTTTATCTCAACAACCATCTTCGTCATCCAGCTGGTTGAGACTAAAAATCCTACCCAAATTACTCTAACATCTTTGTGAATGCAACCCTGAGGGGAGACCCTCAAAACTGAATTGTCAAAAATCTTAAATTTGTCTTATGATTTCCTGAATAGGCTGTCACATTTCTCGGTACGAACAGAAGTAAAAAATTTCGGGATTGCGGTATTTATAATTGTTACACAACAAATGTGTGGAACTTTAATGGTAAACTGCGGCATACCTAGTTACCATGAAACCAACAACAATACAAGCACTTTTATTTTTTCAATTACCTGTTAATTGTTTACATAATCGACATACGGAATTGGGTTTGACAGCTTCATATTCTAACTGTTTATCAAAAAATGTATCAAATGTAGTACAGTGCACTAGCGATAATATGAACTAATTAAAACCAGGCCTGTTCAGTTTTACGAGATTTTTCATATTTACGAAAGTCAACTAAATTGAAAAACATTCTATTTAATTAGTTTTAGGCACATTTATTTTTTATTAAAAACCGCAAATTAAACGTTTATTCATTTTTTCACATGACAAAAATAAAAAATTGTTACATTTGAAAAGTAAGTTATACAAAAACTCATGTGTTCTGTTTAATTTAGTTCACATCGAAAAAAAATCATGGCCAAATAACTATGTACGTTGAAAATTTCTATTGAGGACTGAACATAAGATAAAGCAAAGCATGTGAACGCAAGTATTTCTCAGCGACGGTTATGTACATTTTATATTTTAATAACTAGGGGATTCGCCAATTTATTAAGCTCTTGTAATTCGTTAGAAATTTGAAAATCAATAGTGTTCATATTTTAGAGCTTTGCCCAAAAGTTCATATTTTAGAGTACTCAATGGAAGCGAAACGGTGTTCATATTTTGGGGTGTTCATATTTCAGGGTGTTCATATTATCGCGAGTGCACTGTAATTCCAATTTCAAATTGCAAAATAGCAGCCGAGCTTGTGCCTTTGTGTGTTGTGGTTTTTTTGTCATTTTTCTCGTTGCAAATTTTTTCAAAATATTTTCCCCCACATATTTTAGCTTTTTTACCCATATTGAGGTGTCTTTTGACTATTTCATGCAATTGTTTGTTTGTGTATTTTTGTTGGTAGACTTCACATGCATTGAGCAATTTAAATTGCACTTTTATTGATTGCGAGAATTTTTGAAATTTGAAAACCCGCATTTGCTAAATTTACACAAAAACCAAAAAAAAAAGAAAACAAGTAAGGAAAGGGCTGTCTTCGGCTGTGCCGAAGGCTTTATACCTTTCATGAATGCCAAACCACACTTATCGGAACAATCGATTGTATGGGAGCTATACGTTATGTTGGTCCGATCTGGCTGATTTTGCCTACATATGTTACATATATAATATGTAGCAAACGTGCAAAGTTTAACGTTCCTAGCTCTTTAACTGCAAAATTGATAGCCCAAAACGCATTTATCGAAACTATCGATTATATGGGAGCTATATGTCATGTTGGTCTGATCTGAGTCATTTTCACTACACACGTTACAAATACAATATGTAATAAACTTGCAAAATTTTACGTTCCTAGCTTTCGAATTGCAAGAGTTATAGGCCAAAACCCATTTATCGGAACAATCGATTGTATGGGAGCTATGCCTTGTATCGGTCCGATCATGCTGGTTCCGACAAATGATTAATCCTAAGCAAAATGGCGACTGCTTGCAAAATTTCATCGAGATATCTCTAAAACTGAGGGACTAGTTTGCGTTCAAACAGACGGACATGGCTAAATCAACTCGCCTCATCGCCCTGATCATTTCGGTATACTTAATAGTGGGTCTATCTCTTCTTCTTCTCATACTTACAAACATCGGACCAAAGTTATAATACCATTTCATGTTCATGAAAGGTATAAAAAAACAACCAGAGAAATAAATGACTTGCAAAACACGTTAGGAGGTAAATGCAAACAACAAAAACACAATTGCACTGTCAACGCTGAAAACAGCGGAGCTCATAATTTACTTAGGTGAAAAAGGCCACTAATACCATGTGCAATACGCAAATGTCGGCACCTGCATTCATACGTAGCGACATACTACATATTTTCCTAGCTACATTAACACATTAGGGTGTTCCTAGTAACTGATCGAAGAATAGATTTAAAAAAATTTATTTCTCAGCCTAATATATCATGTCTGTACATTGCAGTAATTGAAGAAAAATCAATAGCAGGGGTCAACAGAAGCCAAATAAACCATTTTGAGAATTTTTGTGTGTATGTTTGTGCGCGCATCACTCAAAAACTGCTAAAAGAAATTCAATGAAACTTTCACTGTTGTATTACTAGATGTTTAACTTAAAATCTAAGATGTCACTCGTTCCGATAGCTCAACCAGTTTTGGAGATATGTGGATCCTTAAAGTAAGGTAATAGTAAGTGCTGCAATAAGCGAGGTAGTTAAGTTTCATATCTTATCTGATATGGGATATAATTACTTTTTATTCTGAGATGCGGGATTTACTAGTTTTAAAATTTTTTCTTTTTATTTTTTTTGGGACCACCTTAATATTCATACCTATACGTACATATGTATGTATGTTTGTATTTATGGATTTAAGGTATCGATGCTAAATACTTATCCATATGGATATAACGTATGCATGCACGTTTAAACATGTTGGTATCGACAGCATAAATAAAAGGTGCCAACAAATCAAAAATACTAAAGAACAAAATATGTAAACAAGTGAAAAGTATGTGGAAACTTAAAGCATACACAGATACATATTTAGTAGAAACTGGAAAAACTCGATGCAAAAACCAGACTGAAATAGATAAACACACGCACACATAGATATGTATGTATACTACAGGTGTATTGAATAACAAAAGAAATGGAAACTCTTACAAGCATGAAACAATTGAAAGCCTGATAAAAGCGCAAAAGCTCTTATAGGATATGCATCATGCTTGAGATTTGTAATTTGTAAAAGAAGGGGGGCTGAAGAGGCTAAGATGCTGGTAGAGAAAGGATTTCAGTATGGATGTATGTATGTGTGTATATTAGGCTGCCACAAGAGTATTAAGAAGGCACTGAATTTTACTTGGTTGTTGATGTTGAAGATCTTTAATACATTTTTTGGTAAGGAAGAGTTAATATATTTGTCACTATTCAGCGTTTAAGAACATTTAAGAAATTATTCGAGGAAGGAGGTTCCAAATAAAATTTCCACTAGAAAAGTATTGCAAGTGCAAGTCGGTTTTAATCGTTTTCTTTACAGCTTTGTGAATTTTAAAAGCGCAAATGTGCAAAAGGCAACCAAAAAAAATAAATAAAAAACAACACTTGTCAAATTGGCAATTGGATATGTACGAGTATGTACATACATATCGATGCCGTCAGTCGACCATAAATCAAAATAAGAACAAGTTGAACGATTGCAGTTTGTCGAAGTTGCTGATTTATGGGAAAAGCGATCAAAAATAAAATGAAGAAAATCGAAATTAAATTTATATGAGAAATGTCAACCAAACAGAACAAAATTAAAACAATCATTCCTGAAAATGTTTTTAAAATAATTTAATGGAAACTTGCTATAACGAGCGTTTTGTAAACCTTATAAAATTTCCAGAACGAGTTTTTATACATATAAATCTTGTTTAAAAATATTTTTCCAAAAAATAAACACTAAAAAAAAAAGTAGAAAAAACTACTGGAAAATATTATTTGAATTCTGTTTACAAGTCTCAACCTCTTACACAATTTGATAATATTTTTTTTTTATATTTCAAAATTAAATATGGATCTCTCTGCGTTAAACCTTCACATAGTTGATGCGAATTTGTGAAGAGTTTCTATTTACATACATACATAAAATTAAAGAAAACAATTAATTTTTTTTTTTCAAATTTGTGAAAATAAATTTTTTCCTGTTTGGAATGTTTATTTCTTTCAATATTTCGAAAACTACCGAGGTAAAAAAATAAACCTAGGCACTTTCAAAGAGTGTACAACAAATTTATTATAAACAAATTTAAAATTTTGGCTTTTGCAAATTAAAAAAGTTAAAGTTCGCTAATAAATTTTCGAATTAAGGGCCTCATTCTCTATCACGAAGCGAACTTTCGTTTCGCCTCGAACGAAGCAACAAAAAACAATTTTTTCAGAAAAATAAAATAAATAAACTCATAGACAAACGAAAATGATAGATAATACGCTTGTTAGACGAAATCGTTAGGAGACGAATCGTTCGTCAGAGCTTTCGTTCGCAATACAAAATGAGGCCCTAAATTTTTTTTTGTATTAAAACTTTAAAGATAGCCTGAAATTTTCAGAAGGCTGTTTTTATGTTTTTAATTTTTATTTCCCTAATTTATTTAACTTTTTGGTCGAGTTCAGTTAGTTTAACACAAAATTTCTCAATTTTGATCACTGATGTTAGTTGGATGAAAAAACAAAAATGTAAAAAAATACACATCATATTTCTTTTTGTGTATTGCTTCACCGAAGAAAAAAAGAAAAATTTCAATGATCGAAATTGAATAATTTTGTACCTATTTAACTATTTTATATAATTACTAGCTGAGCCCGGCAAACGTTGTTTTGCCTTTGTTTTTTTGTTATTGTATACCTAGGATCATTATGAACCTAATATCATTGTGAGCCTCTGTTAAAACCCTCATCAACACCTTTCATTTGGTACCCATATTGTGTAAACACTTTTTAGAGTCACGCCTGGTCCACATTTTGGTCGATATCTCGGAAAACGGGTTGTATAGGGTCTTGAAACTTCATATAAACCATATATGGACCACTGCCTACGTAGTGTATAAGTTTGGTTGAAATCGCACAACGCGTTTATGAGTAGTTCGGCGACGTACATATACGGGGACTTATTTTATACATAGATAAAAAGAAAAACAATTTTTGAGAAAAACTCAAAAATTCATCTTTTTGAAAAACCTTAAAAAAACCCTTTGAAAATTTCTTTAGGTATGTACATATGTATATTAGAAGTATAATATAATAAAATGAAACATTATTTTTTTCGATTTTTCGAAATCTATATTTTGTTAAATTTAGGAAATTATATATTTTTTTTTTAAATATTTTTTTTTTTGTATACCTCTTTGAAGGTACAGAATTTCACATTTTTAACCTCAATAGTTTCCGGGATAACAAAAAATTAAACTCTACTAAACAGAATATTTTTAGAACAGAATGAGGTAAAGGTTGAAGACTCGTACAGCTGTTGTACTATGTATTGTTGTAACATCTAATACTTTCTTTCATTTCATTGCAATCCACACATTTACGCAAATATACCTCCCAATTAGGCAACTAAAACTGGCTCATAATTGAGTCGCTACCTGCACTGATTACACGTGCCCCTCTCTCTCTTATCTCCTGCAACCAACCAAATTCTATTGCAAAAGTCCATTCATTGATCGTCTGCGTGCAAATGCGACAAACAACGTGAGTTTCTAAGCTACATTATTGCTCCTCATTTGGTTGCCAGTGAATGTCGGTGGCGGTGCATGCTTCCAATGCTGTCACCCTCAAACGACTCTTGCAATGCCAGCACCTGCTCTCTGAATCATTTGGTGAGAAGTGCACACGCAATTACGTTCTTTTACAGCCTGCAGCAGCAACAGCAGCAAACAATAAAACCTGAAACAACAGACACAAACCCAGAGCCACTCTCGCTTTGCATCCTGCCACTTCCTGTGTGCTGCACCCAATTGTGTTTATCTATTTGTCGTCGCTACAGCCGCCACTGCCACCGCCACCGCCACTGCTGCGTTTTGCTTTGAGCTGCTTGGAGTTCGTTGCGAATTGTTCTGCTTCAAAGCGTCCTAAATGCATTGTGCTATGTGTGCCCGGTAGCATTGTTAGCAACAACAACAACAACGACAGAAAAACAAATTACAACAACTTCGTAATAATAGTTATTCGCGCAATAAGAACGGAGTCAGTAGCAACAAAAGTGCCAGTGCCAGTTGCAGTTGGACGGTTTTATGTTGCCGGGTTTCTGTTTGTTGGTTGCAGTTCGTTGGCTCGCTGTAGTCAGGAAAATGCATGCAGGTACATAAATGCGTACTTATTTACATATGTATATACGCGCATCTACATATGTATGTATGTGTAAATAAATAGCCGCCCTGCGGTTAAACAGCAAGCTTGCTAGGCAGACTGGTCTGCAAATATACTTTTCTGATGGAAATACAAATAGTCCAAGAATAACTATCGGATACAAATCTTAGGCTTGGAAAATGTTGTAGAGCTTAGGATATCAGCTAATCGTTGAGGAAGTCACCCTAAGCTGCGAAGGTCTATAAAGCCAGCGGAGCGCACTCCACTACTATATGGAAAATACGGTGCTCTTAAGTAGCTTACACTCGAAAAAATTGCTCCTTGAGGTCGTCACTAAATTTTTTACTTTTGAAAAGTTACTTTGTTTAAATATTTTTTGGTAGCTGCGTGGTAACGCCGACCATCAGTGGCCACTATAAAATTATGTGACTATCAAGTAGCACTAGCTTTATTGTCGTTACTACCTGCGTCGTAATTTCAAAAAATTGTATAACTTTAAAGTCACGATAACTTTGATTGGCATATGCTACTAATACGTTACTTTACAGTCATATCATTCTCTTCGGAGTTCCAACAACCGTATGGGCTTGCTTACGAGTACTATCATTTTAAATTAAGTGCGCTTGTTAATTTTATTTTCAAGTAGTCGTTTAGTCGCCATTACCTCTGCATGAGAGTGCGTAAAACGTCTTAAATATACCAAGAAAAATAAATAATAATTTGTAGTAAATATTACCTCAAAGTTCCATGTGGTCGGCGTCATTATATGTAAGTTATTATTACTCCAAAGTAGTTTATTTTATGGTTATGAATATCTGTCTATCACATGCACATGAGTAGTCACTAAACACTTCAAAGTCCCAAAATTAGTCGCAGTTCCGTTCCAGCTACTAAAAGTGCCAGTTCGAGGTGTATACCTTCACTTTTTCTGCTTCCAATGAAACTTGCTCTTAGATTTTTTGTTCAAAAAGATCACAAAGTAATTTAGACCTGTTTTATGAAAAGGGACATACATAACTATCAGTTTAGACGGGTCTTTTAGAAGATTACAAAAAAAGGAAGAATTTGCTTAGTGGTTGAAGTAGCAACTCGAAAGACCTGCGAGGGAAGTTACAAGTACTCAGTTGGACTGCGGGGTAGCCAAGCACATTGAGCTGGCAAACAGTGAGTAGTTGCAGCCTCTCTTTCTCATACCCGCGCAAGTCAATCTACTTCAACCAACAAAAAAGGAGGAACAAGAAAAACAACAACCAAATCTGCATATGCTTGCAATTCGCTGAACCACAGCCTCAATATAAAAAAGTAATTCTAAAAATTTTAATGTTTTTCTTTCTTTTATTATATTTCACCAGCCAACCCTACACACGCACACACTGAGCACTCACGCGCTGCTTTATGACAGCCGAAAGCATTGAAGTTTCGCGTTAGCGGCAGCAGGTGGCTAACACTTTCATAATGTAACAAGAAAACTTACAGACGCGAAGAATAAAGCGATGCGATGGGGGGCGTGTGTAGGGAATTGTGAAGGGATGTGTTGTTCTGGTAAAGCGATAGTGTGCTAGGTGATGGGCCACTGCAGCGGAAATGTGCACTCATGTGCACTGAAAGTGAAAAAAATGAATTAAGAAAAGCCGATGGTGTAAGGTGTGAGGCGTGTATGAGAGGGGGGTGAGTGCAAGTTGAGGTGCAAAAATCGCATGTTGCATGCGCTAAAGATTAAAAGCGTGCTTTAGTAAACGTTTTGTGGCAATCGTTTGCGGGTGGCGGCGGGTCGACTCTGCTGGGAGTGGTTGATATGTTGGCGTAATCAGAGTGTCGTTAAAACGAGGTGCTTTTAAGTGTTTTTGCTGTATCAAAAGCATTTTAGAGGAGAGATTGTGAACTGATTTAGATCAAGTTGATATGTCACAGAGTGATGGTTTTTTTTTTCATTTGATATGAGTAGATTTACAGAGTTAAAAACTTTTTCTTAATTAAAGCAAATGGTTTCAGTTTCTTTTGTTAAAAATATTTTTACATCCATTTTACACAATGCCTATCACTGACATGCTACTAAACCTGTAATAACTGGATGCATTTCGGTAAAACCAAAAACAAAAACGACAGCTGTTATTTCATTACAAAGTGCGAGCAAAGACAAACCTTAAAATGTAAATATATCTATATGTTGCTGTTGTTGTGGTGGGGAAGCATAAATATGTATTGAGTTCTAAAATTGCTCGCATAAGGACAAATGAAGGTTTTTTTTTTTTTGAAACTGTCATACATACCGCTGCCCTTTTAAAATAACCTAAATTAGTGAAGTGAAGGAGTGCTCTTGTGTGTGTGGTTGTATTGGGGAAGGTACCTAAGCGCATGTGCGCACGATTTACAGCATGTGTCAGATGATATAACCCATAAGCAAAATGCAAAAAATAAAGTACTTGAAAAAATGCTAAGAGCAGCGCGCCCTAAATTTATGTGTTATGAGTACGAGATTTGAAATTACTACAGGCAGGACATAGGACAGATATTGAAAATGTTTGGGTTCTTTTTCATTTCCAGCAAGCACTTGAACGTGTGGCTGTGTTATATACATATAAATGTAGGGTGAAAATACATATTTTGTTGAACACATATTTATTTTTATTGCAACTTCCGTTCGTCGGCTACACCCGGCTGTTTATAGTAATGAATGCTCTGGTCAATCATTATATTGTGTGGCATTGGAACTATTGTTGCAAGGTTGCTAACTCAAGGAAATTAATTTCGAATGAATATATTTTTAATTAAATCGATGTGCATTTGAAGGCATGGTAGGTTTACAAATTTTATATTAGGGTGGGTTGATTGTTTTTGAAAAGAAATAATTTGTTAAATGTGGTAGTTTCGATGAAAGAAAAAATAAAATAGAAAAAAATTAAAAAATTAAATAGAAAAGAATAACAAATTAAATGAAATAGAAAAAAAATTAAAAACAAAGAAATGAACTAAAAATAAAAATGCAATAAAAAAATGAAATAAAAAAATTAAATAAATATATAAATATATAAATATATATATAATAAATAAACAAAAATTTAATTAAATAAAACAAAATAAAAAAATAATTAAAAAGAATAAGAAAATTAAAAAAAAAAATAAAAAAAATAAAGGAAATAAAAATAATAAAAGTTAAGAAAACAAAATAAAATCAAATAAAATAAAAAAATACTTGAATAAAATGAAAAATAAAGAAATCAACTAAAAATAAAAATGAAATAAAAAAATGAAATAAAAAAATTAAATAAACTAAAACAAAATAAAAATTAATTAAATAGAATAAGAAAAATAAAAAAAATAAAGGAAATAAAAAAAATAAAATTTAGGAAAATAAAATAAAATCAAATAAAATAAAAAAATAATTGAAAAAAATGAAAAATAAAGAAATCAACTAAAAATAAAAATGAAATAAAAAAGGAAATAAAAATAAATAAAGAAAAATTAAAAAAATACAATCAACTAAAAATAAAAATGAAATAAAAAAAGGAAATAAAAGTAAATAAAGAAAAGTAAAAAAAAAATTTAAAAATAATTGAATAAGAAGAAGAAGAAAAAAAATTAAAAATAGAGAAATAAACTAAAAATAAGAATGAAATACAAAAAATAAAAGAAAACTAATAATTAAAATTGAAAAAAAATAAGAAAATTAAAAGAAATTAAATGAAATAGAAAAAAAATACAAGCAAACAAAATAAAAATAAAAATTAAATAAAATAAAAAAATAATTGAATAAAATGAAAAAAAAAAATTAAAAATAAATAAACTAAAAAAAAATCAAATAAAAAATATATTAAAAATATGATAAATAAACAAAGAAAAAAATAAAAATCCAATAAAAAAAAATGAAATAATAAAAAAGATTAAATAAAATATAATAAAAACATAAAAAAAATATAAAACTGAATCCAATAAAATACCTCAGTTTTGGAAGCAATCAGTATCATCGAAAACTCATAAAAAGAGTTTTGTCAATGTACATATGTACATACATAAATACATACATATGCTGTGAGTTAAATCCACTAAAGCAAGAAAAATATATCCGTCTGTAGCAAATAGACATTTAGGAAATTTTAAAAATGACGCAATCAAAATGCTTCTAAAAAATTGGTTAAGGTGTCTTACATAACGTTTCAGGCTTGCACTTTAGTGTTTCCACACTCGTTGCTATACGTACCTTGAATAAGTTTAAAAAAGTATTGCCCTCCAACGATGAATATTTAATAACTTTTTAAAATTCTCAGACTTCTACTTTCTTTGTTTACAGCGCAATAACCCATTTATTTATAACAACTCAAGAACAATAAAAAAAGCTACAAAGTAATGAAAAGAAAAATTGCGCACAAATGTAAAACTTTATCAAAGTGCAAATTAAAAGAGCCAACAGCGTTGACAACAACACCAAGAAGAATTTTAGCAACAATGCAACCGGAAGCTACTAACACACATTCAACGAAAGTAGAAGTAACAACAATAACAGTTGTTGAGATTTTTTGGAATTTTTTTTATATTCAATTTCGCTTGCGTCAGTTTAAAATACAGCGCTTTTTTGTAAAAATTTGTTTAGGGCAAGAATCTAAAAGTAACAGACTAAAGTCGAAATATTGAAACATCTCATCCTAAGCAGAACTCATATAGCAACACATCGGTGAAGTTTGCATTCCATTCTATGCAGCGGCTTTAGAGTGATGCGCGAACAAACATACAAACCGACAGACAAAAATTCTAAAAAATATTTCTTTCGATTCATTCGCTTCATAATGTTCCCTGCTATCAATTTTAAATGTAAACACATACATAAACCTGTTACAATTTCAATGTACGCAACGGTTTTCATTAAAATAATCGTTGTATGGGCACCCTGTGCTGTTCCCTTTCTGGGGTGAAAATATGACAATTTCTTATTAAGAATACTATGGAGAAGAACAATGTGAGCAACTGTAATTTCCAGCTGGGTCAATGTAAACGAACATTTGCACGAAAATTAAAAGTTAAAGCAAAAGATAAACGAAACTGAATATAAAGTTTGGCCGTAAGAAAGTAACGTAAAAATGTTGCAACTGCCGCCAGTTGCGCCAACATGAACAAAAGTAGTTTGCTTTCAAAGAAAGTTTTTTGTTGCACGACAGTTATGAGCGAGCTTTCAGGTTTCATTTGATGATATACAATGGTAGTTATGCTTATATGTATATATATTTGTATGCAGTCTGTGATGGCATAGGATTAAGTTTTAAAAGAAATATTGAAACGAGTTCTTAAGCTTTTGTGCAAATTATAATAACTGTAACGACAGTCAGAAGATAATAAAATGTTTTATTTCGGAATAAAAGAAAATGCCAGATACAGGTGAGACAAAAAGAGGAGCTTTGAGATAAAATAAACAAAGATGAACTGCTTTAAACATTCAACAAAATAGTTAAAAACATTTTATGTTCTAATTTGTGTGTGCTGATTGGATACTTAAAAAAAGTATTCACTTCAATTGAAGACTCCACGCTACTTTAACAGCTCAAAATCATTACATTGCAATGACATCAGCGAAAAAAACCTAAAAACTTTCCACCATTTGGCTTTTTAATACATAAACCTTGTGGTGTCTAAAATTATTCCCAGTACTGTACAAAACCACAAATAACCACAAAAGAATTAAAATGTGCACATCACTTAGCAATCTTACGACTCGTTAACGTAAATGACGCATGACGTTAATTTATGCCGCCAGCAAACTCAGCTGCAAAGAATCAATTTCAAGACTCGAGTAAAAAGCGTGCAGCAATAAAATAATTGAAATTATAAAAAAAGATAAAAGCAAGATCTAAGGTCTTCACCATACAGTCACTGAGTTTATTGGTTTTGTCTGTTGAACTTTAACTTTTGCAGGCAAAAGCGAATCATACGCGAAACACTTGAAATGGTAAAAAAAAAGTAAACAAAAGACGGAAATCTGTTCAAAAATGTTAAGTACGAAATGGATAAACAAAGCGAGAACCTACAAAACCAAATGTAGAGAGGGGACAAAAGGGCAAAGCGAGCGCAAAGTGGT